>CAIGQZ010020497.1:0-11694 GCA_903798205.1 Danio tinwini
ATTTTTATACATCAATACTTATTTGCATTTGAGTTTTTATTGTTTTCTATTTATTTTAATGGTTAGCAACTTAATAAATGGCAAAAAAATCATAAATTATAACTCTTACATTTTAGATATTTATTTCTTTCAGCTTCTATAATTTTCTTATAAATGCATCTTGTTGTAATTGTGCTTTTTTAAAAGTCGATTTATTTGAAAGATTAAAAACATATTAAGTTGCAAAAAAACTCATCGGTTATACCTTTCCCCCCCATAATTGCATGTTTTCTTATTTTTATATTTGCTACTTAGCATTACTTATTATTTTCCTGTAAGTTTTTTCTCTCTTCTACTTTCACTTTACTTTAAAACCGACCTTCCATGATAAACTGTTTTCCAAGGTAAAAATAAACTGCTACAGTGAAGTGTAGTTTATGGCCCATTTAATGCTGTTTTACTGTGGGGCCTGATATATTGCAGACCCATCTCTCTTTCTCTTCCACGGCCTCTTATCTGCCTCCATCCAGCATGTGTTTACTTGCGGACACAGATCATAAAAACCAGAATATGTATGGAGACATTTATGTAATCTTATAGTCTCCCCTTGGCGGCCTTTCTTGCCTCCCGTTGAGACCCCCATAAAGCTTCTGTGGAGTTACAGACAGAATAAAACGCTGCTTGAAGATCTCTAGACTGATGATATTTATCATAAGGACCCATGGCCTTCTGTCCTGCTCTCCAGGAGGACGATAGTGCTTTCAAACAGGTCTTGGAGGCTCCATCCAACAGAATGCTTATGGTTGCATTTATTATAGTGCAGCTTTGTTTTAAAGGGCTCCTATTTTATCCCTTTTACAAGATGTAAGATAAGTCTTTGGTGTCTCCAGAACAAGTTTAAGCTCAAAATACCCATTAGATTATTTAGTATACCTTCCAGAAAATGCCCATTTTGTGCTCAGAGCTGTTTTTGTAGCCGTGTTGCAGCTGATCACAGAGTTGAACAGATCTTTTCATCCCAGTTTCTTTGCAAATCCTGTTCTGTGGACATGTTGATGCACGTTAACATGGAGACATGTTAATACGTGGCTGTCAATCAGTTTGGTGGGCGGGCAAAAGCACACTCCTACGGTATGTTGCGGTGGGCCTCAAAAACATTTAAATTCACCTTTATTTCTATAGCGCTTTTACAATGTAGATTGTCAAACCAGCTTCACATAGAAGATTATAGTCAATTGAAACAGGAAAATCACTGGGATTTGGATTCTCTTTTAACGTCAGGACTTTTTTTTTTTTTTTTTAAAGAGACTTGTTGTGTTTATATCACTCCAATATGAACACACTTTACCTCTGCACAGTTTTGTCCAAACAGCTTCCAAAAGTTGATTTTGCATCATAGGTGCCCTTTAAATGGCTCAGCTTTTGCTATAGTTACTCCTGGAACACACCTTGAGTTTTTGGATGCTTTTAAAAACAGACCTTTGTAAATGCTACAGACCTTATTTTAGTTTGAGAACTGCTTTTTAGATGGACCAAAATGCAGATACATTTGCAAATAAATTTATAGCTGTTTCATAATCACTCTCTTATTGGCTGTTTTGGATCATTGCACATCATTACTCGCTATTTCACTAGCCACAATTTTGTTGTTGTCCACATGCCTCCTCATTCATTTCACTTTTTCTTTTTTTTGTGTGAGTATGAACTTGCTCAATGTGCATGAGCAAATGGGCTGTGGTTTCATACTGTCACATTACAATTTGTTTTTATTTAACTGGGCTTTTCAGGGCTCAACACTTAAGGATTTACCAAATGTATCTCTTTCCACACCAAAAATAAATAAATAATTATTTCTTAGCCACAAATGTTAAATAATATGCCAAAATATGCTAAATATAGCTGTATACATGCTCTTTTTAATCAACAAAACCTTTCTTAAAAAAACAATTACATTTTAAAAATTATTATTGCCATTTATCTAAAACTATGCACAATAGTCTGTCCAGGTCTCTCTGATCACTAGTTAACTACACCTACATGGGAAGTTAATCTCCTATTAAAGCAATGTTAATGTAAAAATGGAGTAAGGGGGAAAAACAACGTGAGATAATGGAAGGATGATCACGCGCACACTGGTAACGTTAGGCCCATAATCTGTTCTGTGCAAAGAATAGTTCAAACGAAACCGGCAACCGCTGCTGCTTACAAAAAGACATACTTTAAAAACAGCCAGAGCTTTTGGAAGCAGCAGGATTGTGGGTGTACGAGCATCACTTTTAGTCCAGTCTGTTTCAAATAGAACCCATCGCAGCAGTTACGTTTCCAGGCACGGTTGCTTCGTGCCAGGAAACGGGAGTGTGCATGCTTTTTAAAGAGTCGCACACATCGCATCACCTGTGTGAGGAGTGATCGTCCTCTCATTTGGTATTCACCTGCTTTCTTTTGCTCTTGCGAACGCTATTTTTGTCGGTCATGCTGATTCTCGATTCTAAGATGACATTTGCATGAATATTGGGCCATTCTTATTGTCGAACCCTGCTTTTAAGATAACTATAGATTAAAAATGATCTCCAACCAGCCAAAGTGGCTAGTGAGAGTGGTTATCTAACCCGCCACAGCTGAAATCTACCCGCATTTGGTAGATGTTAATGTAAAGCCCTCTTTAAAACTAATGTCTTGTGTATACTGTATATGCATTTTTAAATAAAAAATGTGAAAATAATACTTTTTGTATTCTAATTTCATAGCTAATTTTAACTTGCTTCATTTGGTTTGCTTGATGACTTTCTTTTTCTAAAACATGGTGCAAACAGTGGAGGGTATTCATTTTAAAAGCACCATGTTAAAATGGAAACGCACTAGTGGAAACGCAGTCCATCGCTCCCTGTGAAATAGCCGTCTGTCACCCCTGAAGCACAATTTTCACCCCGGCAGGAGGGAAAGACGAGGGCGGGCCTTTATTTGATGCGCTGTCTGGTTAGCGTGGAGATGAGGGCAGGATTTTGGTCTGTGTGCTTATGTTGGTGTGTTGCTGAAATAGCACCTCTCCTCTCTTTCACAGGTTCTCCACAGTTGTCGGATAAACACAAGCATCCCAAAGAGAACTGCCTCTCTCCACGGGACAGACCCTGCAGCGCTGTATATCCAAACCCTATGGAGTCCACACAGGTATGAGGACCAATTTCATATATTCTGCAGATCATGGATGCTTTTGAGTCATATGTGTTTGTGAAAGCCTTTTTTCTTTTTTCTTTTTTGGTCTGTTGGTCCTGCTTATTTGTTTCAGACTAAATTTGATAGCATTCTTCAATATTTTCTTCCAAGTACAGATAGTCAACCTTTTGAAGTGGATCAAAAAAGTTCATCGATGTTCATCCAAAATTTTGTTTTTGTTTTTAATTATATTTAGGACAACTTTGATGGATTTGATCCACTTCCAATGCATACTATTATGTTTATTACAAACAACTGAATCTTTACTACTAGTAATTGAGTTTACTTCTCATAATTGAAACTTTGTTTTAAAAATTTTGACTTTATTTTTTGTAGTTTAATAGTAATAAGGGTATTAGTTTACACAGAATTCTTGTTTAATTGATGATTTTATTAAAATAATTGACACAATTAAAACTTTATAGCATTTTTTGCAAGTTAGATTTTATTTCTAAATCATGTCTCACAAATTAAATCTTTTCACAATTTATTTTTTGTAAGTGATTTTTTTTTTTACAGTTAATACTTTGTTTTCTGCATTTTCAAGTTTAATTCTATTAATTTCAAAACACTTTTGTCACTAAAAACTCTCACAGAAATATTTTTTTTTAAATATTCCCCAAGTCATTATTAACAGAACAATAATAGGACGTTCTTGCTCAAGTCTTATTTCTTTTAATTTGACCTGTATAAAAGCATAGATATATACACTAGATATCGCATACAGACCCTAATCATGCATCAATAGCGCCACCACATTTGTACAGTGCTCCTAGGACAAAATTCATTCAACCGCACTAATCAAGACTAAAGCTGATGTGAAGATGCTGGACTTCAGCGTTGTGTACGGGTGTAGTACTGAGCAAACAAAGCATAAAGGCAGAACATTTTATGGGTAAGGTTTTGTTTTGTACATTTTTGTACGTTACAAACTTTTGCGTTAAACATGTAGCATTGTTGATGATAATACAGAGTCTTACTATACTGACCATAAGGCAAGGTAGCACCTACTCACACTAAATACTTATGCTCATTTTCGTGAATAAAATAAGAAACAATGTAAATGAAGTTTGACAACATGATGCTGCGGTGCTAGAAACTTGTATTATTGTCGGCTAAGTGAACTAGTCATTCATATCGGAGATTCATTCACAAACAAATCACTCCCTTTGTTAGAATGAGAAGTGACAGCAGGAGAGGGGGTGTGTTTTTCAGGACATGGGTTAGATCAAATTTAACAGGAAGGGAGGATAATACATTTTCATGCACACAAACCAATGCCCCAATTTTGTCCAAGGACTTGCTTAATTAACCAAACTTGCCTAGTTAACCTATTTATCTTAAATTAATAAACACTAGTATCTTGCAAAATAGCATACATAAGTAAAATATAAGTGGTTTGTCATTTATGTAAAAAAAAAAAGACAAAATAAATGACTTAGTAAATCCTATTAAGAAAAATCCCTCCATTAAACTTTGTAAATATGTAAAAAAAGACTTTAAATGAGCGCTAATATTTTTGACTGTTTATATATTCCTAAAGATAATGCTCAAACTATGCAAGTGTTTTGTAGAGATCCTGAGTCTAACCCAATATTCACATTTTAAAGCAATTAGTAAAGCTCCATCACTGACTGTGTTCATTTCCGTGTGAATCTTTTTGACAGAGGCCTGTTCCTCACCCGGCGGGCGACTCCTCTCTGCCCCGCAGTGACCCCAACATCTCCAACCCTGATAAAGGTGAGTCTCCAGTGTTTGTGTGTATGTTTTTGTGATCTGATGCTGACCGACAGCTGAGTCTGAACCAGACAACAGGTTCACCAGCTGACTTATGCTTGTTGTAGCTGACGAAATTATGTTAAGAATATTTTGTGATTTATTTTTTTTTACTTTGTTGTTTACTCATAGTGTGACTTCTTTCATATGCTTTTATCAAATGATCGTTTTTTTATACTTCTATTTAATTGGACTACTACTATTTATTTGAGCCAAAAGATGGCCAGCAAACTTTTGCAATATTTTATGCATTTAGTTACTCATTTAGAACTCATCTGTATTTAATCTGTGTATATTTAAAGGAGAAATAAAAATGTTAAAAACTTGAGTGCAGATTGGATACGCTATACACCATTTCAATGTGGTCATGTCATTGGCCCATGAATATTTCCTGCTTGTTAAACAATTATTTTATAACTGTAACAAGAAAAAAATGTACTAAAGCGAGCATATCACACGCAGAAAGGGAAAAATATCTATTAAAAAAGGCAGCAACACCAAAGCTCCAAAAATGCAAATTTATTAAATAAAAAAAGGCTGACACAAAGCGTGTAACATTTTCAGCACACGTCTCTTTATCAGTGTTCATCACAGTAAGATGCTCCTTTTTGTACACTTCCGGATCACATGATCTCCTATTGTCTCACAACACAAAAACAAACCTGAGAAAAAAATAAACCCACATTTATAACTGTAACTTAGAAAATACAGAAACAAATCATAATATTACATCACAAAATACAGAAAACAGATACAACAAAATATAGCCAAAAAACCTTTACCCAAACACATAATGAAACATTCAAGAATTATTAAAGAAAAGGACGAATGTCAAACTCCTCATTTAAACCTCTTGAAGACAATGTATCTAGAGTGGAAATCCAACAAAGCTTCACGTTGTAACAGCAATTTATTAGGATCGAATTTGAGGCCTACTCATCTTACCGACATAACATAAACCACGCGGGCACCGCAACATAGATTAAATTATCGGTCTTGCATGAAATAGTGGCTGAAATTTTTAACTTTTTTGCTGTATGGAGATGTGTAAAAGTTGACATTTTGTATGTGAAGCTTTGGTGTTTCCGCCTTTTTGAATATATAACTATAAGAAGAGGCAATTCAATTATAACATCATTTTAAAACAGCTATCATAACGTTATTTATCAATATGTGGCTTATTTTGGATTCTAGGAAGCTATAGAAATTAACAATGTTAAACAAGAAATACGCTGGGACCATTGTTTTTGTTTACATCCCTCGAAATGATCTAGAAATAAGAAATAAACACAACTGGATTAGCGATTAAAAAGCAACACATTATGTATTATTATCATCAGATTTTACTTTGAGCACAAGCTAAAGTTATTTTATGATTATTGTACTTTAATACCATATTCTCATGATGTTTTTGAGTCCTTAATTTTATTTACTTCTCTACTCTTTCTGGTTTCTCAAATGTTATTGTTTTGTATATCCAATGGAAAACGCTCTGCGTGCCAGACATCTATAAGTAATTGTGGAAATTTATGCAATAAACATCAAAATTAAAAATGTATGTATAATTTAAAGTGCAAAGCTCTAAAGCAGGGGTGTCAAACTGCCGGCAACTGACGTCAAAAATATAACGAGATTCAGCCCGCCAAAACATATTTTTGAACCTCTATCATTGTTGTGTAGTAGCATATAGCCACTTGTGGTTTTGACTCACCACCTACTGGACATTTAAAGTACTGTGCTATGTTCGGGTTACTTCCGGTTTCTCTCAGTGTGCGGTCAAAAGTAACGCACATGCAGATTATTTCTGGGGCTGATTTAAACGTTAAAATATATGTCCGTAAGTGCTCTACATTTACTAAAGCTCTATTTTAGAAAATATTCAAGGGTCATTTGATTATATTTAGTTTTACACCACCTATATTGTGTTGTACAAACACATCTCCATGCCTTATTTATGGTGGTGTAATTATGATCATTTTTTTACTTTCGACCACACGCTGAGAGAAGCCGAAAGTAACCCGAAAATAGTATAGTACTTTAAACGTCCAGTAGGTGGCGAGTCAAAACCACAAGTGGCTAATATTCAATTTAAATGGTCTCATCTTATTTAATAGATTTTCCTCATATGCATATTAAGATTTGTATAAAAATGTGCATTGGTAAAATTTGACTAAATATTTTCCCCCTCTTTGTTGTAGTTTCACGAAAAAAGAAAGATATTGAGAAGAACAATTGCCAGTAAAGTCACTAAAGTTACCCAATCTGCTCTTTTGGTTAAGCAACAATTAATTGGGACAGAATAATAATAATTATTATTTTGCCTATTATTAAATTGTTGTATTTTTTACCCCTTCAATATATACAATAGGAAGGAGCTTTGACTGCATATACTCTGGGGAAGAATGTCTGAGTGCATCAATTGCATCAGGATTCCACTTTTTTGTTGTGCTTCAATTTTAAAAATGTTGTCCTCCTATGAATTGTCGGTCACTTATATGGCCCCCGCCAATTTGAGTTTGAGACCCCTACTCTAAAGGGTCTGCAAATTTAGTACCGGCATTTTCACAATTAAAAACTTATCTTACAGATCTTTTTTGCAACTGAAACCTTTTTTTCTCACTGTTCAGATTATTTCTCGTAATTGCGGTTACAATTATTTGGTTTATTATAGTTTTTTTTTTTATTAAGCCTATTAAGTTTCTGCGTATTTGGATGTTTTTTCCAGTATACAACATACAAATATTGGTTCATGAACCATTGAAACAAGCTGACACACCATTTTACGTCCTTATTTGACATTTTCTGTTGTTTGAGTGTGTATATGTTCCCAACCTTGTCCATCAAACCCAGATTATCTCCATGACTGCTTGTTGTATTTTGAGTGGCGTTGACTGATTTGCATGTTTTGTGTGTGAAAGTTGTGAAGCCTGCACCAAGTAGCTGGAGTTTAGACATGCCGCTGTCTGAGTTTAATGGAAAGTGTCCCCCTGTCCCTCCTAGGCCGCCGTACACAGGTAAACAGCGGATATCTGAGTCTTTTAACTCTCTGATAGTCTTCTCTTAAGCTCTCCAGTCTCCTTTCTCTGTGTATTATGAGGACTGCTGGTCACACTTTTTTTAACTGAGCGTTTATATGAGGAAAATAACATCATCTAACAGCAGGCTCTTTTGTTTAGAACCTCTCTTGATGAGCTTTCTGACAGTATTTGTGTCTTTAAACTGCATGACGACTCTTTAACCCTCACTCCGCATATTACTGCTTCATTTCCTTTTAGATGATGATGAACTTTCTCTTTTCTGCATGTTTGTGCGTTTGCTCATTAATTTATTCATTCACTCATTCATTTACTCACTCACTAACTCACTTCACTTATTCACTTCATTCATTTATTCATTCATTCATTCATTTACTTTTACCCACTCAGTCCATTCATTTGTTCATTCAGTCACTCATTCATTCACTCACTTATTTATACATTATTTTACGTACTCACTCCATTCATGTATTCACTCATTCATCCACTAACTCAATTCATTTATTTATTCATTCACTCACTCATTCATTCACTCACTCATTTACTTATTCGTTTACTCATTCATTCACTCACTCCATTTATTTATTTATTCATTAACTCACTCATTCACTAACTCTGTCATTCATTCACTCATTCATTTACTCACTCACTTTACTTATTAACTTAATTCATTCATTAACTTTTACTCACTCAGTCCATTCATTTGTTCATTCAGTCATTGATTCATTCACTCACTTATGTATTCATTCACTCATTCGTTCATTCACTCCATTAATTTATTCATTAACTCACTCATTCACTCGCTCTGTCATTCATTCACTCATTCATTTACTCACTCAATAACTCACTTCACTTATTCACTTATTCATTCATTCATTCATTCACTTTTACTCACTCATTCCATTCATTAGTTCAATCAGTCACTCATTTATTCACTGACCCATTCTTTCCTTCTTTCTTTCACTCACTCACTCCATTCATTTAATCACTCATTCATCCACTAACTCTCTAACTCTCACTCATTTACTTATTCATTCAGTTATTCATTCACTCCATTTATGTATTCATTAACTCACTCACTCACACACACATTCACACACACATTCTCTGTTATTTATTCACTCATTCGCTCCATTTATTTATTCATTCACTCATTCAGTCGTTTGCATATTCATTCACTCCATTCTTTTACGTACTCATTCTTTTACTCATTCATTCACCCACTCACTTAATTATTTATTTATTTACTCAATTATTTATTTACTCATTCACTTATTCATTCACACATTATTTCACTCACTTCATTCAATCATTCACTAATTCACTCACTCTCGTTCATTTATTCACCCATTCACTCATTTCATTCATTTATTTATTCAATCATTACAATCACTCATTCATCCTCTTATTTATGCATTTATTTACTTTCTCCATTCATTCAGTCACTCATTCGCTCATTCAATCATTTGCATATTGATGTACTCCATTGATTTATGTACTCCTTCTATTACTCATTTATTTGCTCACTCACTCATTCATTTATTTATTCACTTGCTCACTCCATTCATTTATTTATTCACTCACTCATTCACTTATTCACACATTATTTAACTCAATTCATTCAATCATTCATTAATTCACTTACTCTTTCATTTATTCATTCATTCACAGAGTCACTCATTCATTTATCAAATGTTTTTACCATATACATTTTTTTTCATATTCATCTTAACAATCCGCTACAATTATTATTTATTTTTATTACATTTCAAAACAAACTGTGATTATAACTGTTGTTTTTAGATTAAAGCTATTTAAGTAACGTGTCTTTGGTTATTGTAGTTTTTAGAACTAATATTTTCTTGCTAATATGTTTACTATTTTTGTTGTTTCTATATTATTTTATTACTTGTATACTATTTATATTTACTTGCACAAGTATAAGCATAAATACACTAGCACAACTAGTGTATTTATTTGTAATCTTAATGTCTTATTGTTATTATTCTTATTTTTAGTAACTTTTCACAATTATAATTTTGATTAGAATTTTTACTATACATTATAACCTCTGTATTTAGTAGTTTTGTTTATATATTATTTTATATATTATTATTTTATTAAGTAGCAACTCATAGTTGTAACTGTTTTAGTATTGTGATTATATATTTCCCTTAAATTCATGTAATAAATTGTAATAAATTCACTTTATTTACAGTAATAACAGAATACATAACTCCCAAAGTACTGGGTCATTTAATGTAACAATAGTAAAAAGTAGATACATAAAATTGGCCTGTTAAATAGATAAGGTCTGACAATAATAATAATAAAAAAACTAAACAAGATAACCCTTCAGAGGATAAAAAAATGCATCATCAAAATATCTGACATGGCTGTTTTCCATCCACACATCTCCATGTTGTCTTGCTACTAAATGCTTAAAGTTTTTAGCATTTCCCTGACTAACAGACAGCCGTGAGCATGTTTACGGGATCAAGTGAAGAAGATTGACTTTTTGTGTCCTCTAATAGGATCTCCTGCCAGGACGACCCGCTCTCAGTCCCCGGTGTCGACGTCCCGCTCGCCTCAGAAGGTATGACCTTTATATGCTGTCTGGCTGTTTGCTCAACTGACCTTTGATGCGTTTGCTGCTCTGGATGTTTGCGGAAGTGTCTGGAGGCTGTAAACAATGTTTTGCTGAGTGTGTTTTCATGCTGGTTTAGGCCTGTTGTGGATAAATAAATATGACATTAAAGCTTCCAGTAGGTGGCGACTTGTGCTTAAAAAAATGAATCCAAGTGATTAATTTAGAAATGAACCAAGCATGAATGGATCATTGATCAAATTATTTGTTTAAAATCAGATTAATTCTGTAACGACACGTTCTGTTTCAAGTGAATTTTATTGACGAACAGAAATATTGCGACTGAAATGTAAATCACTCAATATGGGCTTGGTTTAAGTTGAACTGTGCTATAAAATCAGTATCACATTTTGTGATTACACTTGTGGTAATAGACAAGAAACCACACTTGTATGAGAATATTATCATTTTTAAACATATTAATGTTTTTGATTAGTTTTTTGCTTTGATAACTTAAATCAAGGAGCATTCTACTAATATGGCATGCTACTAATTAATAATATCTGTTTAAATAATGCATATAAAACAAGACTCTTACTAAGGCTGCACAATATTTTGTTTCAGCATCGATATTGTAATGTGCAAATCTGCAATAGTCGCAGGATCTCAAGAGATTTCACGTTCATTTAAAACAGGGGTGTCCAAACTTGGTTCTGGAGGGCCGGTGTCCTGCATAGTTTAGTTCTAACTTCCTTCAACACACTTGTCTGGAAGTTTTAGTAAACCTAGAAAGAGCTTGATTACCTAGTGTATAACTAGGGTTGGAGCTAAAATATCCAGGACACCAGCCCTCCAGGACCGAGTTTGGGCACCCCTGATTTTAAACCATTTGAGCACAAGACATTCTAAAGCAGGGCTGCCCTAATCAAAATCAAAAAAACCCTAATCAAACACAACTATGTTCTAAAGTTTCCTTGCTTTAACAATTAAATTAGATTTAATTAAATTAGATTTAAAATTATATATATGTATGTATGTATGTATGTATGTATGTATATATATATATATATATATATATATATATATATATATATATATATATAT
>CAIGQZ010020511.1:0-10350 GCA_903798205.1 Danio tinwini
ACTGCATGGACTCTCTTCAATGGATTTATATATATATATATAAAATTTTGTATATAAACATGCATACATGCACATACACACAAATAATGAGTGATTGATTATTGGCACACAAAAAAAACAACTTTGTAACATCATAAAAGATTTATTTGGCAGGAACTATTAATTTCTGTTTTCAAAGTCAAACCTCCCATTCTTTTGTAGCTACAGTAATTCCATTGAAGAGAGTCCAGGCAGTGCAATGTTGTATGGTTCCCATTCATCTGTGCTCTGAATGCTGGCTTACAGGCCAATGCTCTATTGCAATCATTTCTCTGAGAGAGAGGCTCTCAGTTGCAGGCCACAGCTGTCAGCAGGGCCACACAGTCAACAAATCCACACCAGTCTCTGTTCAGCAGCAGTAATTGTCCAAACATCTCCAGAAGCCCTTTTCGAATAAATGTTTAGTGCACGCTAACTGATGTCTCAAACCCAGTGATTAACCCTTGTGTGCTGTTGGGGACAGTGATGTAGTCCTGAAAAAAAAGTTAGTGTACTATTACCCACCTAACCCAAATTTTAAAAGTAGGCAAAGAAACGTTTCCAATTCTTTGATTCATTAGCAATATATATTTATTTAACATCAGTTACCTGTAACTATTGATTTCCACAGGAGGAAAAACAAATACTATAGAAGTCAATGATTATAGGTTTCCAGTTTTAACAGAATAAAAAATGACAAACCAGTATGGTTGAGTAAATGATGATGATTTTCATTTTTTGGGGTGAACTATCCATTTTAAAAGGAAAAATATTTCAACAAATTTGTTCATTTCAAAGTGAGATGTTAATAGTCTAATCCTGTTCAATGATTTATGCTTAGCTAATAGTGCCCCTAGCAGACCCTAAGATTGGCTTTAAAGGGGACAGAGGCAATAATTTATTGTACAGTTCATGAGGTAATCGCAAACGTTTTAGGGGAGCTAAATAGAAATATAGGGTGCTGAAGCGACACCCATGCTGTTTTATAATTGTACCTGAATGTTTCAGCGAGACATCATTCAGTTGACTTGTCATCGTCTCACAAAATTTTTTCACAGCTGCTGCGGTTGTCAGGGGGCGAGAAATGGTGCAATTCAAACAAAATTGCACCAATTGCAACTAATGAAGGTGCGAGTTAAAAACAAATTGGTATACAGTTAAAGAGGACGCGAATACACGTAAATTAGATAAGTTTAATCAGCAAAACAAGTGAGTATATTGAGGGTATACGCAATTATTGATCCTCAGAAGTCGTAATACCCAAACAGCTTGTGGAAAAAAGTAGGCATACGGAGTATACGTGTATATAGCCCTAACTACACCACTGGTTGGGGATGTTTTCATCTACTCAGTGGTCTTAATTTGGCCACGACTTTCTCTGTGTTTCAGCAAATGAAATGAATTTTGGTGACAAATCTTATTTTGACACATATTTTGGGAAATTTTTTTGAAATTTTTAAAAAAACTCAACAATACAATCTGGGCAAATGGACCACCCGTTCATTATGTTGGGAGCTGTTTTTGCCCCATTGATTTCTATTATAACCACATGTTTTGATTGCAAGGCCATGACCTCATATATGCATTTTTGATTGTTGGTGGTTTTCTTTGTTGGCAAGAGGTAAAATTGTAATTTTTACTGTCAATCAACAGTTGCACTGCAAAAAAAGCTTAGTTTCTGGCTTTCATATGGAGTTACATGGAGTATAGTGTGTGTGTGTGTGAGAGAGAGAGACCTTTGCACACTTATGCCGAGTTCAGACTGCATAATTTTAGGCCCAATATTGACTCATTGACAGGTTTAGAGACATCAAAGACAAATGCCTGAAATCACAGGCAAATCGGTGCTTGTTCACGTGAGAGACAATCACACAGTGTGAACTATCAAAGACGTGATCTGAGAGAATCGCAGATGAGTCGCCGACACCCGTGAGATATTTGGCATGCTAAATATCTGGACCTGATCAAAATCATGCCCTGTCAATGTAATCTAAATGAAAATAACATCGGTGATCACCTACAGCCAATAACAGAGCAGCATCCACATCCACAGGTATGGATATCTGCAGGTCAGCTGGAGGATAGAGGAAAAGTTAAAAGCGCTCATTTTCAGTTTATTTGGACTCAAGAACTGGAGGAAAAACTAGTGTAAATTTGTCAGGAGCACCCGTGTCTGTTTGACGTGTCATCTGAGCAATATTACAACCGGCTCGAAAAAGTTTAGGAGAAATTGCTAATTCCCTTCAAAGCCAGGTGAGCAAAATAAGAAAATTTTCTACCCCATTAAAGTTTTTTTTTCATAGTTAATGACAAAAGATAAACTACTTGACCTCGCGTTGATTCCATGTCACTTCTTCAGTGACGTCACTGCTACGCTACACTAAACGGGCTGTGTTTGTAGCTCTCTGTTGCATAGATTCGCAATTTGCATTTTTATTATCAAATACCTCCACTTTCGCTAAATACTACTTAGGGGAACAATCCCTAAATACATTTTTTTTACAACAATTAGCACTTTATAAATAAATCTACTTTAAAAACGTTCTGTCTCTGGAGCATCCGCCTGTTGTTTGTAGCTTTGGCCTGCTAGCATCGCTAGTCAGCTAAAGCTACTGACTGCTTTCATTCCCTAATTTTCTCACTTACTGGCTTTGCTCGTTTACCCTGTACGATGTCGCTTGTGTCTCTGTGTTTGTGTGCAGGAGAGACATCGATGGAGGCGCTGGACATGGAGCTGGGACGGCTGGATGAACGCATCCGCCTTCTGCAGATGAGGCGCGCTGAACTCACGGCGCAGCGGGCCTCGATCGCTGTGTCCCGTGTGCCAGTCCGCTCATCTGAGGTAAGTGCACAATGCAGCCGCGACACTCCGTCCACTTCAACCCCACGTGTTTCTCTGTCCAGGCCCAGCGCACCTAGGACGCGGTGTGCCCAGGGGTCGTTCACGCCGACACCCGGCTACCACGGCCCCTGGGTGCAGCTGCGTAGGGTGCTCAGGAAGCCCCGGGGCAGAGAGTCTCCTCCTCCCGTGTTCGAGATCTCCACAGAGAACCGCTTCGCCTCTCTCCGCGAGACGGGTCACGATGTGGCTATCATCGGTGACTCCATCGTCTGCCACGTCTGTCCTGCTTCCACTTCAGGTAATAAAGTACGCACATTTTGCTTTCCTGGTGCTCGCGTTAAGAATATTTCTACACAGATTCCGAGTATCCTGAGCGCTGGCGAGAGCCTCGGTGCCGTTGTCCTCCATGTGGGGACGAACGACACCGGGCTTCGCCAGTCGGAGATCCTGAAGAGGGACTTCAGGAGCCTGATCGAGACGGTTCGACGCACCTCGCCCGCCACGCAGATCATCGTTTCTGGACCGCTTCCTACCTACCGCCGAGGAAATGAAAGGTTCAGTAGACTTTTTGCTCTGAATGAATGGCTATTAACATGGTGTAATGAACAGAAATTGCTCTTTGCTAATAACTGGAATCTTTTCTGGGAGCGTCCTAGGCTCTTCCGCGCTGACGGGCTGCATCCTAGTCGAGCTGGAGCTGAACTGCTGTCGGACAACATCTCTAAGATGCTTCGTTCTGTCTGACTAGTAAGAAAAAATTCACAAAATTCACATTTTACCCATATAGACTCTTGTTCGTCCAACTTAAATTATAGTAACACATGTCTAGAGTACCCCATAGAGACTGTGTCTGTTCCTCGTGTTATTAGATCAACAATTAAACGTACTGTGTGCTTTAGAAAAAATCTATTAAGAATAAAAGCTGAAAATCCAATAAAAAGTGATAATACAAACTTCGTAAGGCTTGGTCTCCTAAACATCAGGTCACTAGCACCTAAAACACTTATCATAAATGAAATAATAACAGATAACAATCTTAATGCACTCTGTCTCACTGAAACCTGGCTGAAACAAAATGACTATATTAGCTTAAATGAAGCTACTCCTCCAGGATTCTCATATAAGCATGAGGCTCGTCAAACTGGTCGTGGTGGTGGAGTTGCATCAATCTTTAGTGATATTCTTAATGTTAGTCAGAGAAAGGGACTTATGTTTAACTCCTTTGAAGTATTAGCTCTTAATGTTATGCTACCAGATATTATGCAAAAACCTACGATATCTCTTGCTATAATCACCATATATAGACCCCCAGAACCCTATGTCAATTTTCTAAAAGAGTTTTCTGATTTTATTTCTGACTTACTAGTTTAAACTGATAAAATACTAATTGTAGGAGACTTTAACATCCATGTAGATGACTCCAATGATACACTAGGGCTCGCCTTTATGGATCTACTACATTCACTTGGGATAAAACAAAATGCGGTTGGTCCAACCCATCGCTTAAAGCATACATTAGATCTAATATTGTCTTACGGAATTGAGGTCTTTGATGTAGACATTATACCACAAAGTGATGATATTACAGACCACTACCTCTTGCTATATAAGCTGCGTTCACCTGAAATTATCAGATCTGCACCAATATACCGCCCTGGTAGGACTATCGTTCCATCCACTAAGGATGAATTCATAAGTAACTTACCTGATCTTTCTTTAATTCGAAATACACCCGCAAATGTAAATGACCTTGATGTAGTAACCAGCAGTATGGATGCCATCTTTACTAGCACACTAAATACGGTGGCACCCATTAAATTAAAAAAGGCTAGAGAGAACAAAACTACACCATGGTACAATAGTCATACTCGCGCTCTCAAAACAGCAACCCGTGCCCTGGAACGTAAATGGAAAAAAACAAACTTAGAGGTTTTTAGAATTGCGTACAAAGACAGTTTGTCCAGCTATAGGAGGGCTCTTAAATCTGCCAGGGCTGAGCACCTCCGCAAACTGATTGAAAATAATCATAACAATCCTAGATTTTTACTTAGCACCATTGCTAAATTAACAAATAATCAGTCATCCTTGGAACAAAATGTCCCACCGCATATTAGTAGTGATGACTTCATGAATTTTTTCAGTAATAAAATAGAAGACTTTAGACAGAAAATAGATGTTAAACTTTCTGCACCACCTTATACTCCAGATCCAGTAAACATTCCACTGAATCAAAATAACCTACAATGCTTTAAAATCATAGAACAGGAAGAGCTAGATAAAGTTATAAATAGTTCCAAACCAGCTACATGTATGTTAGATCCAATTCCAACAAAATTACTGAAAGATTTGCTACCTGTTATAGGAGAACCTCTCCTTAACATTATCAACTCTTCTTTAGCTTTAGGCTATGTTCCAAATCCTTACAAGCTAGCTGTTATTAAACCTATTATTAAGAAACCACAACTGGACCCCAGCAACCTAGCTAATTATAGGCCTATTTCAAATCTTCCGTTTATGTCTAAAATACTAGAAAAAGTTGTTTCTACCCAATTATGCTCCTTTCTGCAGATGAACAATATTTTTGAAGTGTTTCAGTCAGGTTTCAGGCCTCATCACAGCACAGAAACCGCATTAGTGAAAATAACCAACGATTTACTTTTAGCTGCTGACCAAGGGTGCATCTCACTATTAGTTCTACTAGATCTTAGCGCCACTTTTGACACCATTGATCACAATATCCTCATAGACCGCTTATATTCTACAGGTGTCCAAGAACAGGCTCTTCAATGGTTTAGGTCATACTTAGCTGATCGTTACCAGTTTGTGAATATTAATGGACAACTTTCACAAGTAAGACTGGTAAAGTACGGGGTCCCTCAAGGATCAGTTTTAGGCCCTTTGCTGTTTACAATATACATGCTTTCCCTGGGGGACATTATTAGAAAACATGGGATCAGTTTTCACTGCTATGCAGATGATACTCAATTATACATCTCAACTAAACCGGATGAGATGTCTAAACTGTCTAAGCTAACTGAGTGTATTAAAGATGTTAAAGACTGGATGACCAACAATTTTCTTCTCCTAAACTCAGACAAAACAGAATTATTACTTATTGGGCCTAAATCCTGTATACAGCAGTTCGCACAACTCGACCTGCAATTAGAGGGATACAAAGTTAGCGTTAGCTCTACTATAAAAGATCTGGGTGTCATATTAGACAGCAATTTAACCTTTAAAAATCATATATCCCATGTCACAAAAACTGCCTTCTTTCATCTAAGAAATATTGCTAAATTGCGAAATATGCTATCCATCTCAGATGCAGAAAAGCTAGTGCATGCTTTCATGACTTCTAGGCTGGATTACTGTAATGCTCTGTTTGCTGGTTGCCCAGCATCCTCTATTAACAAACTTCAGCTAGTACAAAATGCAGCTGCCAGAGTTCTTACCAGGTCTAGAAAATATGATCATATCACCCCAATTTTATCCTCCTTACACTGGCTGCCTGTTAAGTTTCGTATTGAATTTAAAATATTGCTATATAAAATATAAAGCCTTAAATAATCTAGCTCCTGTTTATTTAACCAACCTCGTCTCGCTACAATCCAACCCGCTCTTTAAGATCTCAAAACTCAGGGCTTCTTGTAGTACCTAGAATAGCTAAATCGAGTAAAGGAGGTCGAGCCTTCTCATATATGGCCCCTAAACTCTGGAATAGCTTTCCTGATAATGTCCGAGGCTCAGACACACTCTCACTCTTCAAAACTAGATTAAAGACCTATCTTTTTAGCAAAGCATACACTCAGTGCATTACATAGCGGTATGATGCATGATGTGCCCCACACACGATTTTGCTTCTTGTTTATATACACTATGAACAGCAGCTACGCTAATTATTCTCCTTATTCTGTATTTCCACCTGGGGGTACTCATCTCGCGAGACCCTCAGACTATGCAGTGCCACTGATGCGATCCAAGACCAGCGACGAGACGATCCCAAGGTTTCCGGACCAGGCCGTATCCTGAGCTGCTGCTGTGGTGGTCATGATGGAGAGCATAAGACTGATTCCTGTGATGCTCCAAGGTCAGACGTGTCTTCACGGAGGTCCAGCTACTGCGCCTAGACTGCAGCTCTGCACAAGACGTTTGGCCATAGGAGAAATGGTCGTGCCCAACTGAGCCTGGTTTCTCTCGAGGTTTTTTAAATTCTTCACTTTCGCCAATTGGTGAAGTTTTTTCCTCGCCGCTGTCGCCACTGGCTTGCATGGTTCGGGATCTGTAGAGCTGCGCATCGATGGAATTGCTCCTCAGTGTTTGGACTCTTAGTAGTGATTATTAAACCACACTGAACTGAGCTAAACTAAACTGAACTTAAACACTGAAAACTGAACTGACACTGTTTCAATTCACTATAAACTTCCATGTGAAGCTGCTTTGACACAATCTACATTGTGTAAGCGCTATACAAATAAAGATGAATTGAATTGAATTGAATAGAACTTCTCGCGTGTGTTTGGTTGTTGCAGATTCTTCCTATTTTAAAGTCATGCAGTGTGAAACACCCTGTCGCCGATCCATCTTGCAGTGTAAACAAAGCAGAGACGAAACGCTACCCCAGGTAGTCATGCAGTATAAAAACATCTGTAGCACGACTACTTTGAAAATCATGCAGTCTGAACTCAGCAATACTTTGATCTAAATAAGCAGCTCAGATCTCAGGACATAGTAAATGTATTTATGCACACACATATAATCTGATGTTATACTTCATATAACTCCATATACTGTAAAAGCCAGAAACAATTTTCACAGGTCTATCTAAAGGGTTAATAGTGCCAACTGATGATCAACAGTAAATGACAAACTTAGCCTCTTCCCAACAGGAAAAACCACCAATAATAAAGACTTATTGTATGGTGTATGGCTATTGTAATAAAAAAATGTGGTTATAATGGAAGTCAATGGGGCCAAAACAGCCTCCAACCTAACGAAAGGGTAGTCAGTTTGAACAGTACACAAGAGTTAAAGGGATAGTTCTCCCACAAATGAAAATTACCTCATCATTTATTCTCTCTTATGTCATTTTAAACCTTTACGAGTATTTTTGTTTTCTTCTGTTGAACCCAAAAGACGATTTTTCAAATTATTTTGGTTGCTGGCACCAATTGAACTCCATAGTAGAAACAAAATACTATGGAAGTCATTGAGTGTTATCATTCATTCATTTTCCTTTAGCTTAGGCCGTACTCACACTATGTACAGTTGCCTTAAACCGGGCCAAAGCACGCTTGTCCCCCCTCCCGTCTCCCCCGACGGCCCGCACTCACATTACATTAGGGCCTGGGCGCGCTTACGTCATCGATGACGCGCTGCTCAGTAAGCGCTCTCGCTCAGCACAGTGGAGATTTCTTTAGTTATATCGTTTAAGTTGTTTGATATGCGGTGACACGCAGTCTAATATTTCGCCGAACAGATCAGCCACATTTGACGCTCATAAACAATCATAAAGTCCTCGTGCTGCAGGAATTAGGACGTTTGCTGAAGGCGCAGCTGACGTGCAGTGAGGGATTTGCGTCTTTAATAATCTATGACAGTTTGCGTTCATTGAACAGTACAAATGATTAATTAAACCATATGAAACAGTCCCTTAAAAGTCACGTCTCGCTTTCAGTTTCGGGCTTAGGCACACTTGCACTCACACTGCAAGCGTACCGCACCTGAGCCCAAGTGAACCGTGCTCTGGCCCACCTCTTACAACCGGGCCAGGGCCGCCCAAGTGTACCGTGCCTGAGCCCGATTCAGAGCACTCACACTTCTCAAACGATCCGTGAAAGGGGCCTGGGCACGGTTCGGATAGCATAGTGTGAGTTAGTCTCTATTTCAGAGGTCGCCACAGTGGAATGAACCGCCAATATTTCCAGCATATGCTTTACACAGCGGATACCCTTCCAGCTGCAACCCAGTATTGGGAAACACCCATACACACATACACTATGGGGAGTTTAGTTTATTCAATTCACCTATAGCACATGTCTATGGACTGTAGGGGAAACCGGAGCACCCGGAGGAAACCAATGAGAACATGAGGAGAACATGCAAAGTCCACACAGAAATGCCAATTGGCCCAGCTGGGACTTGAACCAGTGACCTTCTTGCTGTGAGGCAACAGTTCTAAGTACTGAGCCACTATGCCGCCCTGAGTGCTATCAGTATTCTTCAAAATATCTTATTTTGTGTTCTACAGAATAAAGTAAAAGTAAATGACAGAATTTTCATTTTTTTAGGGGGTGATAAACTACCCCTTTAAGTCTCCCATTTGCTGATTTCCATCAATGGAAAGTATTGCGCAGCACAAAGAGGGAAAGTTTACAAAACAGAGCCTTTAAAAAGATCGTTCAGGAGCTCACTTAATGTCTGCTCTAGTGATCAAACTCATGATAATCCTGACAATAATCTGACAAGTGCACAGTGTTGCTACACTACATTACTACGCATACATGTACATTCATTTGTTGTTATGTATGTGTTTGCTTGTTGTATATGTGTGTGGTTTTTCATATACTCTCAAGACAAAATCATTAGCCCTCCTGAAAATTTGGAGTTTCTGAAATTTGGAACATTTCAGAAACTTCTTTTTCATATATTTTCTGATGATGTTTAACAGAGGGAGGGCATGATCACATTTTTTCCTATAATTTTTTTATCTTCTGGAGAAAGTCTTGTTTGTTTTTTTGTTTTTTTGGCTGGAGTAAACGCTTTTTTAAAAACAACAACTTTGAAGGTCAATATTATTAGCCCCCTTTTTCGATCGGCTACAAAACAAACCAAAGTTGTCTGAGGGCTTGCCGAATTATCATATCTTGCCTAACTAACCGAGTTAAGTCTTTAAATTGCACTTTAAGGCAAATACTAGTATCTTGTAAAAATTTAATTCAACTAGTAAAGTATTATGCATTGTCATCATGGCAAAAACAAAAAAAACGTATGTCAACTTTATGTCATGCAATACTGTATGTATATCATCATCTTTCTTATTTGGAAGTCAGCATCAATAAATCAACTATACATATATATATATATATATATATATATATATATATATATATATATATAACTTTTTTTTGATGAAACCCTGTTATATAATAAATAGAATTTCCCATAAAATAAAGGGGCAAAATAATTGTATTAAAATCTTTTCAGCAGGCACACAATGTCATAAGACATAAATATAAGTTAGATTTAAGTTGTCACATCAGGTGACGGAAATTCAATGTCTAGCCAGCATCTATGGACAACATTTAACGTCCAATAACAACGTTATTTGGTTGATTTTGGGTTGTGTTGGAAAGTGACTAAAATCCAACATCTTAAACCAACGCCATATTGATGTCAAATACTGACATTTATTCATCAGGTATGGCAACCAAAATCCAATGTCTAATAGACGTCATAGTGGTAACGTCCACACAACATCAAGCTGTAACATC
>CAIGQZ010020623.1:0-18310 GCA_903798205.1 Danio tinwini
ATCTTGTACTCTTTTCCTATTCTCGGCTGCAGACTGCTGTTGTCTTTTTCAGGGCATAGAGTTGCAACTTGCATCACATTGATAAGTGGACCGAACGCACCATGTGCACGCGTCTATGCCCGTACACAGAAAAAAAAAATACATCACGGTTTGTTTTTGTGGTCGTCATAAATTGAATTTTTAAAAATGCATTTAACAACATATTATCAATATATATTTCATTTACACTCACTTTAACATTATTAAATAAATGTTAATACATTTTTTTTTGTGCAACCGAGATGGTGCCCCCCTCCGGAGTTTAGGCCCTACGCAACCTGCGTACTCTGCGTATAGGGAGCGGCGGTACTGTGTATGATGATTAGCACAGGCTATTGTTGAGTCTGTGTGACTTGTGAGAGCAATTTAGTAGTAATCACACAGCTGTGCTTCCCTGACAATATGTGCATTACAATTGCAGCCTTTTCTAAATTGCCAATGCAATTTCCTGTTGATTTATCATGCAGTCCTAATTGTAGGTAAATATTCGCATAATCTCTTGTTTTCATTTTTTTTTATCCTGTTATTATTGCCTAAGTGAGCTGTCCTGAATTAAAATTGAGTAGGGTTTCAGATCTTTTTGCAAACTCATCTGACCAACAACGTACATGGATCATTTATGAATCTGATATTCTGCATGATTTGGATCTAGCGGATAGAAATAACACATGGCTTTATTGATGAGCTATTATCAGAAGAAAAAATATTCTCAGGATGGAATACAGTAATCTGGCATAAGAGCATGTATCGTCAATAATTTACTTTGTGTGGCAGGTTGTGCAATGTGAGAGACGTTGTGTCATTGTGGAGACAGTGTGCACTCCATCAACCAAGAACAAGTGTGGAGAATGATACTATAGCTGAATAACAATTACGGAACCAGCATATAGGCAGCAACAGGACAACACAAGGTGAGATTGGGCTCGTAGAGCTATGCTAACAGATGCTCTACTTTTACAGAAACAGCAGAGTGAGAATTCCAATCGGCAACAGTCACTACAGCCAATACAGCATTCCTCAATGGTACATTTTTGTCAATTAATATACCTTCTAGGGCATGGGTTCTCAAATTTGGTCCTGAAAGGCCAGTGTCCAGCAAAGTTTAGTTCCAACCCCAATCAGACACACCTGGGCTAGCTAAGCAAGCTCTACTTTCCCCTCCATAGACTTTCATTTATACGCACGTGAAGGCGACAGACCCAAAATGCAAGCTCGTGCAACAAGTTTTTCATTTTGATGCATTGAAAAGTTCAAGTTTGGTGAACTCTGACCTACACAATCGCATTGTGTGAGACCAATCGAAGATCAAAACATGACCTTTCTTGACAAAAATTTAAAATATAAACATAGCTCGCATTTGAAATGTCTAATCATCTTGTTTAATCCTGCCGCAGTGCCGTATGACAGAATTTTGCATGCTCAAACTGTAGTGTGACCTTGGCTTTACTAGGCTTTCTAGAAACATCCTTGTTGGTGTATTGAGGCTAGGCATGGGACGATAACTGTTTTCAAGGTATACTGCGGTTTGGTAAAGTCAAGGTTTTAAAACCGCCAACATTTTCTGTAATACCGTTCCTAAGGTATGTGTACGATTTTTTTTGTTTTGTTTTTTAGGACAACAGTATCTCCAGCAGAAAAAAAATCCTATAATGCGGTTTTAAATTGTAAAGAAATCAGTATTCCCCTAAGAGAGGATCTCCTCTCTCAGAGACGGTGCACCCTCTGACACCCACGCCCAGATCTTTCGAACCTCCACTTGTGGTCCATTGATGGAGTGTGGAAGACTTATGTGACTTACCGGCATCGGTGGTTAACACCATCACTCAGGCTAGAGCACCCTCTACAAGGCATGCCTATGTCTATTTGCTGAGTGGTGCACTTCTCGCCGAGAAAACCCCCAAACTTGCCAGATTAGCGTTGTGTTATACTTCAGGATAAGCTGGAGCGTAGGCTGTCTCCCTCCACACTGAAGGTTTATGTTGCTGCCATCTCTGCTCACCATGACATGGTGGATGGCAACACAATCAGGAAGCATAATCTAATCATCCAGTTCCTCATAGGTGCGATCAAGAGGGTCGGGATCTAGAGGCATTTTTAGTCAGCGAATTGTGTCTGGAATTCAGGCCAGCCTACTCTCACGTTATCCTGAGCCCCTGACCCAGCTATGTGCCCAAGGTTCCTACCACCCCATTTAGAGACCGGGTGGTTAACCTGCAAGCACTGCCCACTGAGGAGGCAGACCCAGCCCTTTCACTGCTTTTTCCTGTTCATGCTTTGCACCTTTATGTGGAACGTGTTCAGAATTTAAGATCCTCTAAACAGCTCTTTATCTGTTATGGTGGTTAGCAGAAGGTAAGTGGCACATCAAAACAGAGGTTGGCCCACTGGACCATAGATGCCATCGCCCTCACCTATCAGTGCCAGGGCGAGGCTTGTCCCCTGGGGATGAGAGCACACTCAACAAGTAGAGTCGCTTCCTCCTGGGTGTTAGCATGCGGCACCTCTCTCACAGATATCTGTAGAACTGTGGGCTGGGCGACATCTAATACATTTGTGAGATTTTAGAATCTTCGAGTGGAGCCGGTTTCCTCACGGTTACTGAGTAAACCTGGTCAATTGGGAGGAAACTAAGCTCGGTGTAAATAATTTTTGCAGCGTCATACTCCCTGACCTGGAGACACGTGGACTTATTCTGTTCTGCTAAAGCAAGTTTCTCGTTTTGGAGCCCTAGAGAGTTCCTCTGAGGCCCCCAGCACCCAAGTCAGCGGAGGAGCTAGATGTCTGGCTCAGTACGATGTCTGGAATGCCCGCTTGATCTGCCCACATGCTGGGGTTCGGTGCCAGCTATGCGTGATTAGCCACGGTGTGTTCCACCTTACCAGGTGGACCCGTGTCTTCCCTACACGCAAACCAACTTATCATATGTAGCACTTCCCCTGAATAAGGCTAGTCCATATGTCCATATTGCCATCAAGTCTCCCCTCTTTTTGGGTAGCAGATGGTGCTCCTCTTTTTAGCGACTGGCATGCTTTCCCAATGTACTGTCGTAACTTAAAAGTCCCTAGACTACAATTAGCTAGGTAAAAGCACATTTACGACCCCCGATCTAAATTCCAGACTCCAGATTTTAGCTGATAATTGAATGTTCGGCTCTTCAGCAGGCTAAAAATGTAACTGCTCTCTCTGCACATGCTAGTTATATACATACTCTACAAATTTTTAAGCACTGGCATCTGCGGAGTCAAGCTCTGCCAATTCAATTGCATTCATAGGCCCATTTTTTTTTACTCTTCAGAGTGTATGGTCCCCTCTTCGGGGAACAAGGGTTACATTAGTAATTGAGATGTGTAAGTTCACATGAACCTACTGTATTAAGATTGACTTAGATTATGTTCTACACAAGTTTTAAATTGTGATGCAACAACTGTGGAAATATGATTGATAAATGTAGTATTGTTGCTTGAGTATGCTTAAACTTCTGTCTTGTACCTCAGGCTTGAAATGCCTTCAGCATGGCTTGTGCACAGCAGTCTGCCATTCAGTACCTCAAAAATGCCAGAAGAAACCTGGTGACGGAAATGAGAAACCTTCCTCTGATCGTTGAGAATCTTTATCAGCAAAGGGTTTTTAGTGAACATGAAGTTGATGCTCTTACAGCAGAGAGGACAGAGTTTGATAAAGGAAGAAGTATATTGGATTGGGTTGTTAACAAAGGGGAAGAAGCAAGTTATGAATTACTCAAGATTCTGGATGTCACTCAGAAGAGGACTTTATCTTCTAAATTGCACTACTGGATCAGCTGTTTTCCCTTCAGAGTGGAAGACTTAGATTCCAGCTATACATTTGGTGAGTAGATAAATGAAATAATTTGAGTATAAAAACAAATTAATGTTTTTGAAAAATAGCATTTGTTTTTCTTTTAGGTACAAAGCCCTGTCAGAACTACCAAACACAACTCAAGAAGAAAGCAAAAAGTATTTTAAAGGAGCAAAGGGAAGGTTGCCGTAAATATCTGGAAAAGGCACAAATGAACTTCCAATTTATCCCTCTTGTTTTAGAAACAGACTCTGAGGAGAAAGCTCCCGAAAAAAAAATACTATCAAAAATCCAAAAATGCAAAAAGCTGCGAAACAAAAAGCTGAGAGCTTACATCCCTAAAGAGGAACACACACTATCACCTCTGGATCTTCTGAAAGGTCAGGACAAGAATATCCTTCTCATAGGCAAACCAGGAATAGGAAAGACCACAGTTGTCCAGGAAATGTTGCGTCTGTGGGCAGAAAAGACTGACAAAGATCTGGACTACATGTTTTACTTTGGTGAAAGTTTTTTGACCCACAGTTCTAACATTGGAAGTTTGGAATCTGTTTTATTTAATGAGTATTTGAAACCCATGGAAAAAGACAGAAAGGAAGTGTTTGAAGATATTGAGGAAAACTCTGAGAATGTTGTCATTGTATTCGATGGTGTGACAGATTTGAATGAAAATTCCATCTTATGGAAACTTCTGAGCGAACACAATACCAGACTACTCAAGAGTCTCTTTCCAGAGGATCAGATGAAGAAAACACATGACTTGTTCATTGAGAATTTTTTTAACAGTTTCCTCAAGTCTCAAAGTCACAGTGACCAGTTTGATCCTCTCTATGTGTGTCAGTGCTTGTATGAGCTCCAGTCTCCTAAAGCTTGTTTAATGTTCCTGGAGAAGATGAACCATCAGATTGAGCCTGAAGTGGATCTTGATCCTCATCAGTGTTGTGCTTTGGCATATGTTATTGCTCAATCCAAAGAAAAAGAGGTTTATCTGAATCTGGAGAACTGTGACATGATGGACACGGGAATGGACATGATGCTCAGCTGCTCACCAAACATCAGGTATGAGAGATCAGAATTATTTTTGCTCAAAGAAGAATCAATTTAGATTGACTTCATTTATTATGCCATGTTATGAATGCCCTCTTTTCGGTGTTGGGGTGACATTTAAAGTTACCTTAAAATGTCCTATATTACAATTCTGCATTACTTTTTAAAACACAACTAAATGCATTGTTACTTTTGTGTTGCTTTTTTCATCTGGGCTGTGCTTCCTTTTTTAAAAATCTTGCATTTTTAACAATTGTAAGCCAATAAATCTCAAGCTGAATGAACTGTAAATTCAGATATGTGCAGTTCCACTGCTGGAATGCAACTGCCAGGTCAAGCCCCATATACTGTATAGCTCTATACTGCAATAAAAATTAATAAAATCAATGCATGTACTGTATCATTTATGTTTTGCAGAATAAAGCTCCATGAAGAACCACTGAAGCAAATCACTATTTTTTTAGAATTCTTCCATAAAGCATCTCAATGTTGTTGCAACATTTCTGATGTGAAAAACAACCAAGAAACATGCAATGTACTGCTGGATCTTTGCTCACATGTGAAGAACTATGAGACTCAAACAGGCAGGAGTTTCCTACCAGCATTACAGTCAGTTTTCCGGACTCCTGATGTCTGGATTATAGATCTCAGAGAGAAAGATCTCTGTACTCCTGGAAGTACTGAAACTCCAAACAAAGAATAAACCAGTAGCGTTGAGAAGATGTTCAGAGGAAGAGAGTGAAGTGAGGAGTTTCCTCCAGTGTCTGCCCTTCATCTCACAGCTCAGGTTCAGTACTTTAACTTATGCTTTTGAATGCATTAATATTGATGATCTGCTATTTTTGCATAATCGTTTATCTTCAGTCTCTCTAAAGCCTGTATAAAACTGTGGGTGCATCTCAGTCAGCTTCCTAGCTTCCGAGGTCATTCATCAGTAGATTGTATGCACAAATTTGGGCACTGATAAGGGACATACCTGCCAAAACTCCTGTTTTTCCCGGAAGTCTCCCATATTTCACACCCATCTACCGCCACCCTCCCATTTTGTTATTTTTCTCAGAAAACTCTAATAAATCCACTTCCAACACCCCAGCCCGGCAAAGAACCGACCAACTTTTAAATAAGTATTTATTAATAAAAGGGACGGCAGCTCCTCACAGAGACTGCCGTCTAAACCAAAACAAATGGACGGCAGGTCCTCACAGAGACTGCCGTCTAACTGAAAGCAGAAGTAGAACAGTATGTTTGGGCCCGGTCCTCTTTCGTCCTCCTCTGCCATCGTTCCTCCTCTTATAGTCCAGAGCTCCTTCCTTGGGATTCGAGGCAGGTGCGCACCACAGGTGTTTCTCATCTGGGGGTTGGGGGAGGGTGGTGAGTTGGTGCCACAGCACCCTCGAGACCTATATGAGACGGACCGAGAGAAAAGGAGATGGAAAGAGAAAAAAAAATTGGGGTTCGGTTCTCCAGACACGCTGCCACTCGGTCCTCAACCAGCTGAGAGATGCGATGACATGTGGAGGAATCCCGGTGGAGGAATCTATCCACCCATCCATCTTCTGGTGTCCGGCGGCGGTTCTCTTTGCTGGCTGGTGGCATCTCTGGTCTCCTGCTCCACTTCCACTTTGGTGGAGGACGCAGGCTTCGGCGTCATGGCGGATCACGGCGACTCAGCCCCGGGCTCTCTAGGATGGCTCCCTTCAGCGCTTTACCTTCTGGTGGGGAGCCCCGCATCCCCTGCTCCTCCCCATGCTGGGAGACGGCAGCAGGCAGATCCTTTCCTCGCCAGCCTCAGGCCGCCCCGGCACTCTGGCAAACGAACGGGTTTCTCCCCCACTCAGGTTAACTCCCGAACACTTGGCCTCCCTCTCAGCAGCGAGGGCAACTGGACAACGTGTCCCTCCTTCTCCCGGGTTTCGGTACAACTGTAGTAAAGTTCACGGCCACCTGGCTGCCGGGAAGAAGGAGGCAGAGAACCGACAAACTTTTAAATAAGTATTTATTAATAAAAGGGACTAAACCAAAACAAACGGATGGCAGCTCCTCACGAAGACTGCCGTCAAACTGAAAGCAAGAGTAAAACAATATGTCCCGGCCCGGTTTTCTCTTGTCCTCCTCTGCCATTGTTCCTCCTCTTATAGTCCAGAACTTCTTCCGTGGGATTCAAAGCAGGTGTGTGCCACAGGTGTTTTTCATCTCTGGCGTGCCTCGTTTCGTTCCCACGGCTCTCAGCCACACCCCCTTGCCACATATACCGAGAACATTTTGTCCATTAATTAATTATACATCTTTTCTATTGTGTTTTTAACCTATCTAGCTATGTTTGTTATTATTAAAAAATAAATAAATAGTTGATTCTTTTTTGAAAAATCTCTCGTTTGTCATTAAGATTTTGTTCACTTTATTCATAATTTGCTCTTCAGAACATCCATTATGGATGCATAGTGTGCATTGATGCACACAGATATTTTATGGGTTAAAGCCAGGGCTTAATTTGTGCCAGAACACGACAGATCCAGATCCGGCACCTCTGAAATCTAATCCGGGACCTCACTTTACTGACTCCCCTCCTCAACCGCCACTCTCCTGTGTCCGCTGTTCATTCACTTTCCCTTTCTTCTGCGACTCCCCAACCCTCTTCACTTTCACCTCCAACCTCCCCGTGTTTAAATTTTTTTGATTGAGCACCCTGTGTCTACTTTGAAGAAGAGTCTGCAGACAAATGTGTAAAAAAAAACAATGTCATACTCATAAAATCAGAAAATTTGTTAAATAGTTAATCTACTCTTTCCTGATGATCGGATCAGAAGGAAGGCAATCTCACAAGTCATCCTAAATCCCATATCATCTTTTTATCCTTAGAGGCATCTCTATTGTTAGTTTGCAGAAGTAATCCTCTATTTGTGTCTCACTGTTGTTTACTTACTATATGTGAATCAGTGGGTGGGACTAAAGAGGCATAGATGGAGAATTAAGTTTTCTTCTGCAGAGAGACTTATTTTGTTACACAGCCAAACATATTAAGTTTGGTTTAATAAAAAGTTTTTTGGCAAAATAATGTTTTGATCTCCTGCATACACGTGATCATACAAATAATCTTTGCAAAAATGATATCCCATAGTGCGTAATAAAATTAAAACATTTTCAAACTACAGCTTTGCTTTTATTGTCTTTTGACAGGTTTTTGGACATTTCTAATGATAAACTACAGATATCTGCAATAAGATTTCTCCAACTATGTGCAGGTGCTATAAGAGATTATACAGATACAGGAACAAGATTCTTGACTCTGCTGTCATCTGTATGCAGTTATGAAAACTTTCTATTTGGTGAAGAGGGTTCTAATGAAGATTTTTATTATGATCAGACTGTGATTTCTGCTGGATCTTTGCTCACATGTGAAAAACTGTGAGACTCAAACAGGCAGGAGTATCCTTCCAGCATTACAGTCAATTTTTCAGTCTCCTGATCATAGATCTCTCAGAGGGAAAGACTTCTATCCTCCTGGAAGTGCTGAAACTCCAAACAGAGAAGAAACCAGTAGAGCTGAGAGGATGTTCAGAGGACGAGAGTGAAGTGAGGAGTTTCCTTCAATGTCTGCCCTTCATCTCACAGCTGAGGTACTGAACTGAACTGAACTGAACTTTATTATATTACTTTATTTAACCCTCAGAGGCCCAAGCATTGATAGTTATGATATATTTCAAGATTTCACACTTAGCTGATGATTGATTATAAAGTGAGTTTGGCATGTTGTCCAGGGAGAGAGCCCTGAGCTTATAAGATACTTGAGCCCAGGGCTCCCTCCCGTTTGCAGGGCGAGAGGGGAGTTTGAGCTCAGGTAGGTCTCGAGAACTCCCCGCTTTAAAAGCTAATGGCAGAATATAATTGCTATGTAGAGATATACTGTCACGTTTGTGGGTCTTTCGGTTTTTCGTGTGTGTGGGAAGTGGGTGTGTCTTGTTTGGGTTCTTCACCGCGTGGTGTGTGTGTGTATTAGTGTTTACATTCATCAGCTGGGTGGTCACGTGTTTTGTCGCTACTCTCAATGCACAGGTGTTTGTTATCAGTCAAAGCTGCTGCGCGTTCCGCGCACTATATATGTTCAGTGTTTTGTAGTTAGCATTATCAGTTCGTTGTTGTTCACTCCTGTGTCTGCTTCTGTTAGACTCTCTCGCCCGCCTTGGTGGAGGCTCTCCGACATAATCTGTTTCTTTTGGACCTTATGCAAGTCTTTGTCTCTTTGATGTTGTTACTACTGCCTGCTCTGAATACAACATTATCATTATCACACCCACTTCCCACACACACACACACACACACACACACACACACACACGAAAAACAAACACTGACAAACGTGACATATACTGCTGGATAAGAGCTTGACTATAGTGCTAAATTTAGATTGATCAATTCACTTATGATGCATGTTTTTGGAATGTGGAAGGAAACGTAGAACCCGGGGGAAACCCACACGAGCATGGGAAGAACATGCAAACTCTGCACAGAAACAACAGCCGGCCATTTAAGGACTAGAACCAGTGACATTCTTGCTGTAAGGCAACAGTGTTAATCACTGGGCCACCGTGCCGCCCAATGAAGGGAAAGGTGGAGGAGAAGGGGTGGAAGGGGGGATTCTTTAAAGGGCCATGAAACGCCCCTGTCTCAGCAGGGTGTTTTTACACCTCTAGTTTGGATAAAGCCAGGAAAGTGGGCGTGTCCAGCTCTGTTTAAGTGGGAGTGTCCGAGAGAGAAGGATTTGCAAATATGGGAGTTTCCGTTTGGGCACGCAGACGAGAAAGAGAGAAAGACAGTGACTGTGTTTACATGGACATCATTAATCGAATTACTTGCCAAATTGTTAATTTGTCAACTACAGTTTGGCACTTCCACTTTTTATTCAGAAACGTTTCCTGCATGTCGCCCATGACAAACGAGATATTGAAAGCGAGGAACTGCTGGAAAAGTGGAGTTGTAATGGTATGTTTGATACCGCACGGCGAATGGGAGAAAAAATCCTCCGCATTTCTCAGTAACTTAGATGCACTCAGTAGGTAGCATCAAAAAGCCATGTGTGTGTCTAGACTATCCTGTCACAAAATGCGGTGAAAATCCTGCACGACGGGAATAGTTTGATTAAGGTGTTTACATTCTGAGAGCAGCATTTACAGTGGATCTTTCAGTCTGTAATATTGTACTATAATATTGCAGTGATATTAACATACTGTAAACTTAGTAACTCATTTTGACTATAGTATGTATTTAAAAACTGCTCTCATAGCGGGAAAATGCAAACAAAACTTTCATTGCAGCACATTAATAAACGCAGCACACAAATAAATGCAAAACTGACAACCCATGTCTCCAAATTCTTGTTCTTTCACTTGTTTTGGCAACACAACGTGGCATCTTTGTTGTCTGAACACTGTAACAGGTAAAACAGTCTCCGAAGCTATCATGCATATTAATGAAGTTGCGCCGCATACACAATAGAGCGCGCTGATTGGTTTGAACAAAGTCTTTCTCATGAATTGATGCCGCACACTCAGAGGTGTCACGATGTACTCGCAGGTACAGACAGCCACTCTCTATGCTGGATTTACACACAAGTATCTCATGGCCGTGATGCAGCTTCAAAAATTAGTTTAAACCGGAAGAACAAATTTGCTCAACATAATGCAAAAACAACCAATTTTCACTTTTTAGTTGAATATAGGTGTCCTAATAGTGTTTATAGCTGCGTATGACACATATGACTGTCAACAGCTCAAAAAATGTAAGTTCTTTCTACTACCGCATCATGGAGGAGGTCATCAGACTTCTGACTGAGGTTACAACCATAACATGGCATCAACAGTAGATGGAAGAAGCTATAGATAGCCTGAGGGAGGTGACACCCACAGCCAGATGTGCCAACTCATCAGCAAGCTCAAATGCACAACCTAGTCAACAAGGCTTACTTACATTTGAGGTGATTGCAACCAGAATGATGTACAAAACCAGATCCTGTCCCCATTGCTCACTGGAAAGGTGCAATGTGCATGTTATTCACTGCAAGGCCCTCAGAATGAAGATTATGATTATTTGAAAAAAAAAAAAAAATGCTCTGCCTCAAAACCCTTGCAAAGCTAGTCTACGAGACTTTGTTGGAGCTTGCTCACAGCCACCCAATGGCTATGCTCTTGGGCATACTGAATATCGCTCAGTGCATTGACAATGGTTTCCACTAGCCAGTTTTGGAAACAGAGGTTAAATGTTCTGCCAGAACTGCACAACCTGTCAGTGCATGGTTCTCCAGTGGCCTCACCCAGCTCTGCTGATACCAGTTCCGATTAACAAGGTACCCTTTGAGCCTATTCAGGCTTCTGCTTATGTCAGCCTGTGGGCAAAAACACATCTTTTTGTACATGCCCACAGAAAACCACCTGCTATTGAGCAGCAGTTTTTTATTAAAGAACGGTGCCAAGAATCTCTTCGTATTCATCAACAAGGTGGGTATTCCAGTGGAGATAAGGACCAACCAGTGTAGCCCATCCATTTCCCAACTGATAGCAGATATTTGCCATCTACTCCAGGTGAACTAGCTGTAAGAGGCAGTGTAACACTCTCAGATGGATGGGCTTGTAAAAAATGCTTCAACCAGACTTGAAGTGTTTTTGGGAAGTTCTGCAGTCCACAGGATTCACCCCCTTCATGCTGTTGTTTGAAAGACAGCCCTGTGGGCTATTCATCTTTTTTAAAAGCCCTTTTACAATGTAGATTGTGTCAAAGCAGCTTAACATAGAAGAAGTTCTAGTAAATTGAAGCTGCTTCAGTCCAGTTTTCAGAGTTGAAGTTCAGTTTAGTTCAATTCAGTGTAATAAAAATGTCACTGCTGAAAGCCCAAACACTGAAGAGCAAATCTAATGATGCGCAGCTCCACAAGTCCCAAACCAAGCAAGCCAGTGGCGACAGTGAAGAGAAAAAAAATGGAACAAAAAAGGCTCAGTTGGGCTTGACCAGTTTTCTTCTGGCCAGCCTTCTTGTGCAGAGCTGTAGTCTAGGTGCTAGAGGCTTGAGAACACTGGACATCCATCGTGGAGAAGCTGTAGGCTGTACTAACTGTCACCAGCAGGTGTTAAAACTAGCCCACAGGATCAATGTAAATACTTGTTTGTAACTGGGGTCTCATGCTTTTCAATTCTCCATGACCACCACAATATCTGTTCAGGATATGAGCCGGGTCCAGGATTATAAAGACTATGGGATAAGGAGAAGCTGTCTAACATAAGCATAGATGCAGTTCAAATTATAATGTGTTTTGAGAAGTGTTCCTGGCTCAGCTTTGCTTGTCATAACATTTGAAATCCGACTGCATGTCTATTACACTCAGGTGAAAAGAGGGAAAAGATGTCAACTGATCATCACCCGGTGGTGAATTGGATCTACTGGTTGGACATGCCCAAACAAATTGTACATTGTGGGTTCAGCTGGGCATGTCTCGGCTGAGCCATGCATCAGAGGGATTTTTAATTCTCACTTTCAGAAAAGCTTTGACTAGATCCGAAGGGAGGTCAGACACTTTGAGACCAAGTAGTAAATGTTCTCTGCCTCTATTGTCAACATGGGCATAGGGAACTGGTTATAAGGCCTGTCGTGGTGGCAACCCATTAACTCTGTGGTGGACACTGAAAGTAAGGGATGCCATAAATCTGAAGGAGGAGTGCTACCATGGCTGATTGGCTTGTGGCAAGACAACTAAAGGTTACTGACAGACCAAGCGTGCTGCAGCCACACAGTAGTGGAAGCAAAAATAATGGCAAAATAATGTTTGACAGTGGAAGGAATACTTTTCATAATCCTCAATTCCACTGATATGCCTACTGTTGAGGAAGCAGAGAGGGGGACACAGAGGTTGACTAAGGTAGTCTGCAAGCTCTGCAGTGGCAAGGCAGTGGTGGTAAATGAGATCCACCCTGAATACCTCAAGTCTCTGGGTGTGGTGGTGCTGTCTTTTAGGGATGTCCTCAAGGCCTCATCCTGCAGTCCAAGACTGGTTGGCCACTAAAGCTTAGCAGTATTAAGTATGATAATTATTTGCATGGTAGACTACCTGTAAAAACTAGGATGCTGTTTGGAATTGGTGTTAGAGAGTGCCTACTCTCTGGTCTATTGGGGTACTCATGCTTCAGTATTGTGACTTTGAATCTGGTGTGTTGTAAATGTACTCGTGCTGTTGTCCTGTGGCTGTCCTCTCATCAAGGTGGTAATGCACACTGGTGATGGTCAGGACAGACATTTCATATGACTGTATAGCAGTACATGTTGAAAGCACTACAGTATATACATGCATTCATTCATTAAAAATTTTGGCAGTGGGGATCCATGTCGGGGCCTGTCGTTAGGTCCATATCTTTTTGATGTTTACTAAGTGTTGAGGGCAAGGAGTGTTTTAGTGCTCTGTGCAGCTTCTGACTAAAGAGAAACAAAATTTCCTTGGTAACAAGGTTAACTATGGTGTGAACATATTCATAGTTCATATAGTTAGGGAGCCAGCAGAACAAAAGGAAAAGATTACACTTTTAAATGTCTAGTCCTTATGCTCAAAATGTTAAATAAGGCTGGAACTGTAACAAAATAGATATGTGAAGAATTATTTTTTGTAATATAGATTTAGCATTTTTTGCTATTAAATCAAATTTGTAATTTCCATCTTACAGATTCTCTAATTTGATTGAAAACATTCAATGCAAATTTCTTCTGAGACTCTTCATTCAAGCTGCAGAGATTGAGACACAGACAGGAGAGCAGATGCTGAAACAATTATCCTCAGTCTGCACATACAGCTCTTTTCCTTATCAATTGACTGACAGAATTAAACAGACCGATTTCCTGCTGGACCTTTGCTCACATGTGAAGAGCTATGAGACTCAAATAGATAGGAGTTTCTTTCCAGCATTACAGTCACTTTTCCAGTCTCCTGATGTCTGGATCATAGATCTCTCAAAGAGAAAGACCTCTGTCCTCCTGGAAGTGCTGAAACTCCAAACAGAGAAGAAACCAGTAGAGCTGAGAGAATGTTCAGAGGAAGAGAGTGAAGTGAGGAGATTCCTCCAGTGTCTCGCAGCTTAGGTAAGAAAATCTACATCTAAGGATCCAGAGCTGGTGACTTCACTGTTTGAGCTTCTTGGTTTCTCCATCAGTCTTGAATTGCCTTTAACCACCAAAACCTGCAGGTCTGTGGGAAAATTTCTATCTTTCTTTTCTGAAAGGCCCAACCTCATATTAAGACAGAAAGCAATCTCTATCAGAGGAACAAGACTTATCTTCAGACACATTACAAACATACACACTCTCAGGTGCAGACAGGATTACTGATTCAATCACTAATTCAAATCAAGTTATTTCAATGTTGATCATTTAATTCTTATGAATTGTTTTCTTTTTTCAGGCTGAGTGGTTATATGGTGTTGAAAATAATGAAGACCTTGAGGTCTCTGAAGGTTTGAGCTCCTGTCACTGTTAATGAACTCATACTTGAACTGAATAATACATTTCATTCAGAGAGGAGTCTATCAACGGTCCTGAGCAGTTTGGCCATCCTTCTGAGACTCTGGACCGTCCACTGTGTGAACTTGACTGAATGCAATATTCAGCCTGTTTCTCTGGCTGTTCTACTGTGCCATCAGGGCCCACTGACTCTCAGGTCTGACACTAATAGACATTTTAGCAGTGTTCAAATTATGTTTATGATTATATAAAGTATAATAAATGTTGTGTATGTTTTTAGACCATCCAAAGAGACTCTTCAGAAGCTGATTAAGTATGTCTACGAAACCCAGGAAGAGGAATTGACTCAATGTTTTCTTCAGAGTGTGAATGAAGATCTGATATCCTATTCCTTGACCTGGAGAGAGCTTCACTATTTTCTGCAGCACAGCAGTCAACAAATCACTGTGGACCTCAGGAAGAGCAATATTCAGTGCAACATGAGAGAAATTCTGCCACTTCTGAACAGGATTACATTTAAACAGTAATTTATGGAATAAATTAGTTGCTTCTCAAAAATGCATTTGAATACTCTTTAACTTTTTTTACATCACAAGCCTTTTTATCCTTTCCTATTCGTACTTGTAAAGCGGCCGTAACACAATCTTCGTTGTATAAAGCACTATAGAAATAAAGATGACTTGAATATGTGTCATGCTGTCTTCAAAGTTTATATCTTTTGATTTGTTGCCTATGAAACCTCAAATTATCATTAAAAATAAACAAGTATCTAATTCACAGTGACTAATAATGAATGTGATGTGTGTCTGTACAGGATGAGCTCTGCCTTCATGCTGTCTGTAATTTAGAGAGATATCTCAGAGCGGCACTGCTGGATTTGTGTCCAGTCTGTTGAGATCAGTGGGGAACTGCATTAATCTACAGTGCCGAGATCTGGACTCTGGTGATTGTGCGGCGCTGCGCTTCACACTCCAGCACTGCACTGCAGCTTCACTCAGCCTGATGTGGACCTTCATACCAGAGGAAGAGCTGCAGACATTTCTGCCTCTCCTCAAACATGTCTCATACCTCAGGTGCTGCTACTACTCTCTATATGCCTTTTTCTGTCTTTTCTTTTCCTGCTTAGTTCTGTTAACTGACAATTAACTATAAGCATAGAAAATATTGTAAAACAAAATGTATACATTACAATATTGTGTTACAAATCTTTCAAAAATTAATGTATAGTTGAGGTTCAGATCAAACAAACTTTTTTAGACTCCACAAAATTTACATTTAGTCATTTAGCAGATGCTTTTGTCCGAAGCGACGTACAATTGATGAGGCATTCAGCGATTCAACAAGTGGAGGCAATACAAAAAAGAAGTGTTAATTTTACAAAAGGAACTGTTAGTGCTCTGAGAATTAAGTGCTCAGAGAATTAAGTGCTAAAGTTAGGAGGAAGGAATGTTTCTACAAGTGGTTTGTTAAGCCCACTCATCTGTGGGAAGTTCACTTCAAAAATGCACAATGTATTTTTTTTTTTTTTTTTGAGATCTTGAGTGACCGTAAGAAAGTGTCTGGTGCAAATGTTTTGTTAAAATGACAGAGAGAGATAAAAGAGAGTGTTTTCTGCTGGTGGTTGTCAAGCCCACTCACCTGTGTGAGGCACACTCAGAATTGCATAATATCTTGAGGGTGTGGTGTGGTGGGGGGAGAGAAGAGGGGGTCTTGGTTTTGTTCACAGGGGTTCAGGTGATCATGGAAGAGATTTGTTTTTAGTTGTTTGAATGATACTAGTGAATCAGCAGTCCATGTGGGAATGTCTTTACAGAGTCTGGTTCCAGTGATGCCCAACGAGGAGAGGCTGGACAGTAGAATCTGGTGATTTACTGTATCAAAAGCAGCAGACAGGTCCAGTAAAAGCAGAAAATAAGATTTAGAACCGGTTTTGGCAATACACAGGGCTTCAGTGACTGAAAGTAGTGCAGTTCCAATGAATGTCCACATTTGAAGCCTGATTGGTGTTACAAATGTGGAAATTTGCTTAACAAACAACTTTTTCCAGTGTTTTTCTCAGTCAAGGCAAGTATCTGGAGATTAGATTGTGATATACTGCCATTTTTCACTGAATGCTTCAAGATTGAGGAAGACACTTAGACTAAGATATAATAAAATAAGTAAATTTGTGAGCTACTTTCAATCAGAGATGGTACCGATTGACCTGAATGTGTTCTGAAGTAGTTTTTGTGTGTGTTCAGTGTGGACAGGCTGCTGTTACTGAAGATGCTTCACTGCTGCAGTGTCTCTGATGTCCAGCAGGAGTCAGTGTTTCTGCTCTCCATCCTGCAGCACAAGCTGGACTTCTCCTGCCACTCTGCTCTGGATCTGACCACAAACACAGCCTCTGAGCCTATACAACTTACGGCTGATGACTGCCGTGTGATGTCCAGAGTCATTCAGGGAGCAAACACAAACAGAAAAACAGAGCTGATTCTGCAGGACTGTGAGATTAACACTGCAGGAATGGATCAGCTGTTCCCAGTGCTGCATTCAGTGAATCTCTGGTGACGAAACAGCAGCACATTACATGCATGCATACACAGATCCAGTATAAACACATTTAGAAATGTATCGTATTTTGCTGTTGTCTTTCAGCTGTGCTAAACCTCTGCTGCTTCAGTTTCTGCCTCATGTGAGGCGCGAGCAGGCCGAGTCTCTTTCTGGAGCTCTTGGTGAAGAGCTGGACCTCAGTCAGACTCTGCTGGACCTGCAGGCCTGTAGTGGTTTGGCACTGATTCTGGAATATTCTGAAGGACTGACTGAACTGGATCTGAGTCAATGTCGACTCACTGATCACAACCTGGATCTGCTGCTCCCAAATCTCCACAAAGCACAAAATATTGAGTGAGAAGCTGAGAAATGAGGAACAAAAGTTGAGTGCACATTATTAAAGTAGTTGTTATATTTCTAATTTGTCTGTTTGGTCTTCAGCTTTAGTGGTAATTGCATCACTGGTATCGGGGCTCAGAAAATCTACAGCATTGTCTCTCACAACAGTAACATAAAGACAGTGAGGTGAGATGGTATATTTCATCATATTGCCCATAGTTACATGTTTAAATGTGTAGAAGTATTTTACTTTGAATTATTAGTGCTTTTCTTCACTAATTTGTTCCTCTAATTAAAGTCATTAAAACAAATATCACACATTGAGACAGTTAATATTTATTGTAAACATTTAAGCAGAAACTTTTAGATAAAACAAAAAGCTTTAATAATGCATTTCTAGCTTTTTTAACTTTAACTTGTGGTTAACAATATGAAACCAAGGAATGCTTTTGCTCAGGGGGTTAACAGTGTTTAGCTGCTACTAATATGTGTTTCTGTCTCTCTGTAGGCTTTTTGACAACAGAATTGAATTCACAGATTTCTTCTGCATAGACCCAAGATTGAGATGTGATGATCTCTGAAATCAACAAGTTGGTAAAACAATTGCAAATCCAGAAGAAACGATTGTAATGGTAACAGATGTAAAAACATTTGATGAACCTGTTTATTATAGTTCAAGAGATCAATTTGTCCACCAAATAGTAAACCACATTCAGTCTTTATCAACGCCTTTATTCATAATCAGCAATGGGATTGGCACCACATTGTATTAAGTGCCCTTAACTACTTGAATACTTTCATCAATTATAAGTAGAATGCACTAATTGTGTTCATATTGTATTGCACAACACTTCTGGTGCTCTTGAAGTGGGATACAGTATAAGGTTAGGGATAAGTTTGGAGGTTTAGAGGTGGGTTATAGTGTGTGTGAACAGGGTCAACAGTGTAATTATAAACGTAATTAAACAGAAATTAATTACAGACGTAATTGCATTCAGATTTGTGTGTGTATATATATATATATATATATGTATATATATATATATAT
>CAIGQZ010020625.1:0-10977 GCA_903798205.1 Danio tinwini
GAATGAATGAATGAATGAATGAATGAATGAATGAATGAATGAATGAACGAACGAAGGGACATGGATAGTTTGCCTCCTTAGTTAAAAAGAAACAGACAAATAACGTTTTTCGCAGAGGGGAGTCGTGTACAGTAGGCATTACATCTAAAATGTGATTAATTGAGTATTTCTCATAATTGTTATGTAGATGTCACAATTTGTAAACAAAACAAGAGAGAGCGTACACTGTATACAGATGCTGCAAATGCTGTGGAGACAGTCGCGCATGCGCCTTTTGCGCACTCCAGCAAACGTAAACTTTGGCTGATGAAGACACGAAAACAAGCAACAAGGATCGATTACTGAACATTCGGTAGTAACCTGATTTATTTGACCTATTTGATACTGATAATAATACATATAACAAGAAACCCTTTCTTCGCTCAGCTTGGCGAGCGCCAAATCATAAACGAACTATGCAAATGTGTAAATAATATGATGTAATTTAAATGAGTTTTAATAGCGACGTACTGTATCTGCAATATCCTTTGCGTGTGGCATTTTAATGTTGGTTGCCATTGTGATTTATATAATTACGCGGACTCGTTAAATCCTCTTTATTGACTTTGCGTTTATTGACATGTTTATTGCTGTCGCCAATATTTCAGCATCTCCGGATCCGCCTGATTTAATCGCAGTAAATGCAACGGCTCTGTACAACCCTATTTGCATAAATATGCGCTTATAACGTCGGTTTGATCGTGCAGATATATATGAAAATGTCTTGAGTGTTTTGAATGTCAGGGAAGCAGATCTACGTCGTGTGATTAATATTTGCTGCAGAAGAATTGTCATAAATATGCCATGGTGGGTTGAGTCATCCTCATCTAAGCTTGTTAGCCTATAGATGTTGCTTGTGTTCCGCATAATATAAACGTTTATGAATGCATGTTTCCTGAATGCATAAACCGGCTAGTTTGCATCAACGTGAATACTTTCATTAGTGCATTTCTTGTTTAGTGAGGATTAGTTTTCTTGCTGATCATATTAGCCTAACGTCCTTTTTAGGGTTTTGTCATTAATGAGCCCATTTTGTGGTAAGTGCAATATTATGTTAGCTGATATACAGTAATTGTCTGATGATTTTGCAGTCTGGCATTGTTGCTATGGTTACATGATCAGTCCACTTTGATTTCTGGATAAATGCTTAACTCTACTGTATGTGCACAGAACAACATTTTTGTTTCATCTTGTAATATGCTTAAATGTAAAAGATAATGTGTACATTACGCTCTATCGTTTTCCTTGGGGGTGTATAAATTAGCAGCCACACAAGCACCCCAAAATTATACCCTGACTTGCATATGAACGACTAATCTGCACATGATTTATGAACTAATTTGCATTACTCTGTTTTTAAACCCCTGTGTTCATTATTTTAAAATTCAGTTTTAGCTAATGAACCTTTTACCGCACCTCCAGAGAATTCAGAATATAAAGGGCTTGATTAAGCTTAAATGAAAGCAAATAACCTGCATTTTTAATCTAAAACTTAAGGCTGTAGTTTATTGTACAAGTGTACTATAAAATAATATGGATCAATCGGGGGAAAATAAGGAAATTAAAACTAATTATTTTTGGTTCTCTGCATTTGCCACAGTATGTGTTTTGAGTTCGTGTTTTTTTTTTATATAGTACGAATAATGTGTCTTCAAAAAGTCAAAGATTATTTATTTGAATTAGTAAGTTGTAGAAAATATCAAATAAAATAAATATATCCCAAGTTGTCATTTTCAGAAAAGAAATGCTTTAAATTTTAATTAAATGTTATCAGAAATTTATAAAATAAATCAAACATTTTACTTAAAACCATAAATGCACTGAAAGTGGTATCTTAAAGTGTTAGTTCAGCCAAAAATTCAAATTACATTATTAATTGCTCATCCTCAGTATTATTCCATAAAAAGTTTGAAAAAAAAGAGAAAAATTAAGAGAGAAAAATGTTGGCGCAGTGGTTAGCACGATCGTCTCACAGCAAGAAGGTCACTGGTTCGAGCCCTGGCTGGGTCAGTTGGCATTTCTGTGTGGAGTTTGCATGTTCTCTCTGTGTTTACGTGGGTTTCCTCCAGGTGCTCCAGTTTCTCCCACAAGTCCAAAGACATGCGGTATACAGTAGGTGAATGAGAGTGTTTATGGGATGTTTCCCAGTGATAGGTTGCAGCTGGAAGGGCATTCGCTGCATAAAACATATGCTGGATAAGTTGACAGATCATTCCGCTGTGGCAACCCGAGATTAGTGAAGAGACTAAGCTGAAAAGAAAATGAATGAATTAAATTAATTCAATTATTCTTGTTGCTTGATAATATTCAGATTGAACCACTGAAGGCATATGGTTTGTTTTGATGATGTTTTACCTCTCTGTACTCTGAATGAGTCTGGGACCTTGTTGTCTATGGAGGACAAGGTAGCTCTCAGATTCCACCTAAAATATTAGAATTTGTGTTCTAAAGATGAATGGAAGTCTCAGGGGTTTCAAATGGCATAAATAATAACATATTAACACTAAAATGACATCAATAACATAATTTTATTTATTTATGTTAACAAACTTTTTTATATAGCTGTTTATATACTTTTTTTGACAACATGGAATTTTTTAACATGGAATTTTTTCCTTTGTAATTTTCTGCTGTGTATTATCCAGTTTGTGTAAATGCAGTTAATGATGCTCTTGAAAGTGAGAATGACAGAGTGTTGATGTCACAGTGAGAGAGCATCAGTGGGTGGTTTTTCCCTTTTAACATGTCAACATCAGATGTTGTAGGCATGCTGAGATTTAAACGTACAGTTGAAGCAAAATTATTAACCCCCCTTTCAATTGTTTTTCTTTTTTAAATATTTCCCAAATTATGTTTAACAGAGCAAGGAAATTTTCACAGTATGTTTGATAATATTTTTCTTCTGGAGAAAGTCTTATTTGTTTTATTTCGGCTAGAATAAAAGCAGTTTTTAAAATTTTTTAAACCATTTTAAGGTCAAATTTATTAGCCCCTTTAAGCTATTTATTTTTTCAATAGCCTACAGAACAAACTATCATTATACAATGACTTGCCTAATTACCCTAACCTGCCTAGTTAACCTAATTAACCTAGTTAAGCCTTTAAATGTCACTTTAAGCTGAATGCTACTGTCTTGAAAAATATCTAGTCAAATATTATTTACTGTCATCATGGCAAAGATAAAATAAATCAGATATTAGAAATAAGTTTTAAATTTATTATGTTCAGAAATATGTTGAAAAAAAACATTCGCTCCGTTAAACAGAAATTGGGGAAAAAAACAAACAAGGGGGCTAATAATTCTGACTTCTGTTAATCTTAAAAAAAAGTACTGGGTGTGAGAATTAAAAAAATAAGAAAAAAACTGCTGATGTTTGCTTAAGCTTGTTATTGTTGCCTATGTTTGATCTAGGGCTGTATGAAAAGTCTGAGCAAAAAAAATGTTTACAATTGCAGGAATATTATTATTAGTTGTAGATAACTCAAGATAATGTGATGTAAAAGCTAAGTGTATTGTTTGATGGGTAAAATGTTTTCTTGAAGAAGGAAAAATGTAGGTGGTTGGTGGTTTGCTATTGATGGATTTGGTGTGTGAGGGACAGGCTGATCCCACCCTTTAGTCAATAAAGAGAAAAGTTGAAGTCGAAGAAAGATGTTTAGATTAAAGATTATTAGGACACATTCATTAAAAAAGACCCATGTGCATGTATTTAACAAATTCAACAATATTCCAAAAAGTATATATTGTTTGTTTGGCTTTCATGGTGACTTTAAGAGTACATTTACACACACAGATTTAAGTTAAAAACACCTTTTTTCTTTAATTATATGACAACTGCATTTTAAAGGCCTGAAAATTATAGCTTTTAAATCCATTTTTTTTTTACTACGGAAATGTTAGTTTTGTGGAAAAACAATGATGTCATGCTGATACCTATTGCATATTAAATTTACAAACATACACAAGTCCATTTATGGTTTGTAAGGATAGGGCAATATTTTCTGAGAAAGACTGAAAATCTATCATTTAAACAAAATATTGGGAAAATGACTGTTCTTTACAAAATGAAGTGCTTAATAATGCACATTACTCATTTAATTCTGATGTTTTGGCAGTAGGAAATGGTCATTTTGACCAATGCTAAAAACATACTCGTGCATTATCATAAAATTTAAAGATTTTGCAGTCCTGGGACACATAATAAACATTAGGCATGCAGATTACATCATTTTTGGTGGTTTTTAATAGCTCGACAGCTAGTTCACTGCAACTCTCACATGGTCACCCACTGAAACGCCCGGTCAGTACCTGGATGGGAGATCTCATGGAAAAGCTAAGTTGCTGCCGGAAGTGGTGTTAGTGAGGCCAACAGGGGGTGTAGTGAAGGTCACCAGTATAGTGAAGGGGACTCTATTCTGCTAGTGAGTGCCGTCTTTTGCATGAGAGGTTAAACCGAGGTCCTGACTCTCTGTGGTTGTTAAAAATCCCTCTGTCTTTGTTAAAAATAAAGGATGTTCTTTCAAAAAAAAGAGTAGGGGTTTAACCCCAGGCATCATGACCTCCTAACCAACCCTATATCATAATGGCTTCATCACTCATCTCTCCACTAATCAGCTTGTGTGTGGTGTGCAATCTGGCGCAATATGGCTGCAGTCGCGTCATCCAGGTGAATGCTGCACACTGGTGGTGGATGAGGAGATTCCTTCAATGTGTAAAGCGCTTTGAGTGTCCAGAAAAAGCGTTATATAAATGTAAGGAGTCTGTAATGTAATCTGTGTGAATAGCTATCGTAATGTATTGGCATTGTTGTAGTCTAAAGTAATGTAAACTTTGCAAAAACATGAAGACAAAGCTTTCCGATTTTAAGCCCAGTGCATTTGTATAGATGTACTCTCAAATCTTTGTTAATTAGTATTTTATCATGTCTTGTCTGTGATCTGTAATGATGTGCACTTGTACTCACAGGTGACAGAGATGGCCTCTTGCTCTGAGGTTTGTGGGTCTGGTCATGCTGTGGATTCTGGCTTTCGTGTTTTTGGAGTGCGCTCCTATTTACACCACTTCTATGAGGAGTGCACTGCCTCAATGAGGGAGCAGCAAGAGGATTTCCAGGGCCAGAGATCATCACTGCGGTGGAGCTCCAGCCTCTGGAAGGTATCAGAGACAACCAGAGTTTTGTTCCCCCGTTGAAAAAATCTCTCCATTAAATACCATGCACATGGAAATAAAGGATTCAAATTTCACAGGAGAGATAATCCTTCAAGTCTATATGATGAACTAATGATTAGATGTTTTGATGCGTAAGACTGCACAGAGAAACATGTAATACATTTTTTTGGAAAACATGACATTAGCAATTGATAATGCAAGAACCTTTAGACAAATACACACAATCAACTGCATACCAATCACAACTTGTTTAAAATAACTGGTTTTATTATATGCGCAAATGACTAGATGATGTGATAAAAAGTGACTAAGATTCTTAATTCTTAGATTTAGGCTGTCAGGCTTTTTACATATATATTTTTTTCCCAATAGATTAAAAATTGTGGTATATGGAATAAGTTGACTATATTATTTGTTTGTATGAAAATTTGGGTAGAATATGGGCAAGTCCAATAATAATATTATACATTTTTTTATTGAACATAATGGTTGTTCATAGTCAACCACTAAGATTAAAATGGGGCCCTAAATTGAAAAAATATATATATTACTTAACATTTTCATACAAATCTATTCAGTATTACATAAAATAGTTACCCTGTGATTTGAATAATTTCCCTGTGTTCATACCTTCTTGCAGTTCTCACTAAAACTTCTTTTGATTACAAAGATGAATTCTTTTGCAAACAAAATGCTAAAAAAAGGGGGCGCCACTGACATCTTGTTTCCATTAAGTGTTATGGTTTGGTAAAGTACAGCATACACTTATTTCTGTTTCTTCTGTCGGGTATACCAGAACAGCAAACCGTACCACTTATTTAGGACCCTTTCATAAGTTTACTTAGCATAACAGTACAGTATCAAAAGGGTGGAGCTAGACTGGCTGCTGAACAATGTTGGTTTACAGAGTCGTTGCTTGCGCTATAAGCTAAGAAAATGTCAATACAGTAAGAGATGTGAACGTACAATATGACTTCTTTTATGAGCAAGAATGGCATTGATTGCATCTTTCTGGCATACATCACATCTACCAAATAAGGGCACTGCTAGCAGTGAAAAGTCAAGCCTGATCAGTATGGCCTGTACCCAATGTTTGAAAAAAAAGTAGGCTAATATATTACAATATAAAGTCGTTTTTTTGTTTGTTTCTTTGTCAAAAGTGTCTTTTTTTACTTATGCAATGTACATGGGTTTTCTTTTATAACTTGAGTTTTTCCCTGCTTTCATTTTTTTAAAATCTTCGTCCACATAAAAAACCCCACTGTGATGCATTTTAAGAGCATGCTGAACCAGCAGGCAGAGATAATGACACTTTTATGCTCCACACCAAATGGCAAATTAAGTATATTTCACAAGTATATTGTATACAAGTAAATGCAAACATGAGAACTGAGGCGGTTTACAGTCTTGCAGTTAAACAATGCAGAATACACAATATGTGTGAAATTTGCTTAATTCACATCCTACAAGTTTGGTGTAAACTGAGCCTTATTGGCCAATCAGAAAACAGTGTGAACACTGACATCATGAGGTAAAAACCTAATTTCTAGGGTCCAAACTCTACCTTCACCCTTCACCAAAATCTTCACCCTGGCCAGAATTTTCAGAAAGATTCTGTTTCAGTCACAGAATACTGTTCATGTGAACAGAGAAACGAGATAGAAAAAGGGCATTTTTTCCTCTGCAGTTTTTTCTGAAACCCTTGTTCGTGTTAATAGGGCCTTAGTTACTTCATAATGAAAAAAGTATGTAATGTGTTTGTTTTTTTTAATGTAAGACCTAAAATTGTAATATATTATTTTTTTACTCAACAATGCCTGTACCAAAATGTACTTTACTGTACTGTACTCAGTGGTGAAAAGAGTACTGAAAAATCATACTCAAGTAAAACCATTATTGCATAAAAAATTGTAGTGCGAGTAAAAGTATCTGTTGTAAATATTACTCAAAGTATGAGTAAAAAGTAGCCATTTTAAAAGTACTCAAGAGTAGTGAGCAGTGAGTATTATGCTGTCAAAAGCTGATATGTTTACATGTGATTTGTGCATGTGTGTGTAAACGTAACATTCTGTAGTGCATTTAATTATTGCCCAGAAGGCACACAACATCATGATACATAAATATTAGGTTAGATTTAGGTTGTAATGTCAGGTGACCAAAATTAATTGTCAAGCCAGCAGCTAAGGACAACTTTATTTTGATGTCCAATAATGACGTGGATATTTGGTTGATTTTAGGTTGTTAGAAAGTGACCAAAATCCAGCGTCAAGCTAACATCTTACACCAACGTCATATATGACGTCAAATACTGGCATTTATTATTTATTATTTATCAGGTACAGCAACCAAAATCCAACATCTGATAGATGTCATAGGGGTAACATTCACACAATGTCAAGCTGTAACATTATTAGACGTTGATATTTGGTTGGTTTTAGGTTGGACATTGGACATTGACATTGGCTTGACGTTGAGTTCTGACGTCAACCCGATTTTCATTTTCAAACAAAATGCAAAGTCCCCATGACTTTAGGGTTCAATGTCAATCAGACGTCATGATGTTCTGTGCCTGCTGGGTGTTTAAGGCCATTTTGATCATCATACAGTAAACATCCGTCATCTTCTCATCAGTGACATGCATCTAAACATGTTTCTGGGTCAATGTGTGCAAAGATTTTGAACATCTTCATGGACACTTTTAATACTTCCAAGCAGTTTGCTGCAATTATAAAGTGCACATGTCTTGAGATAGTTCATTATGATGCAATTTACCTTCTATGGTATGTGCGATTTGATTGGACTGGAATCTCAGGACAGATTTTTCTAATCTCCGTGGACAAGAAAAATAAAGTAGTTACTGCAGGTTGAAAGAAAGTAGTGGAGTAAAAGTAGAGATACTGCTCTAAAAATGTACTCAAGGGAAAGTAAAAGTACACATTTTTAAAACTACTCAGTAAATTACAATTCCTAAGAAAAACTACTCAATTACAGTAATTTGAGTATTTGTAATTAGAACTATACACCACTGACTGTACTGAACCATACTGCTCGGTAGAAATGAGGCATGATGCATTCAGTCTGACTAATGCATATTGCCAGAGAACACTAAAGACTCTCCTGTTCACTCATAGGTCACTCTTGTCGTTGGTGTGGTGCTCCTGACGGTGGGTTTGGTGGTCATGACAGTGGGTTATGCCATTCCCACCCGCATTGAAGCTTTCGGGGAGGGTGAGCTGCTGTTCGTGGACCGCCAGGCCATGCGCCACAATCACTCCCTGCACATTTGCGTTCTCGTCGGGACGGGGCTTCTCACTCTGGGCGGGGTTCTGATGGCGGGAGGAATCCTGACGTCCAACTTCTCAGCAACTCCCACTAAACAGGAAGACTCGCGTAAAGGGGGAACCAGAGTCCCGAATGCAGTGAGAAGCCCGGCAGACCCTGTAATGAAGCCGCCCAGTCCAGCATCTAGTGACGGAGGAGTATCCCCACTCGCTCGGGATGATAAAGTTCAGCAGAGCTCGTAAATGAGCTGTTTGACAATGCCTGTTTTAGAGTGCTGTCAAACGCAATGAAAGCTCCTTGTTTATTTCAATAAGAAATTTGGGAGTTTTTGAGAAATGTGTAATAAAAGCCTTAAATTGGTAAAGCAAGAAGTAGGTCAAACCTGTGCCATCTGTTGTCTTGTACTTGTTTAATTATTGTCACAGTAAGTTTTGTATTTTTATATATTAAAGTATTAATCAAATGAACAGTCTCTAAGTGGTTGCAAGGCCGCAGAAATCTTTGAAGTAAAATGATTACTTTTTTTTATCAAAAATGACAGCAAAGACATTTATATATCTTTTTTTCTTTTTGGTTTATGAGTCTAGTTAACAATAGTTATTCTGAAAGTTGACTGGTTTTGAAAATTATCCTTCATGTAACATTTCCTAAATATATTTTTTTTTATAGAGATATATTTAAATAAGTCTAAACAAGAATATTAGTTCAATTATTTTTTTTCAATTGGCATTTGTTTGGTGTAGCTATAAATCAATGGTCTCAAACTCAATTCCTGGAGCGGCCGCAGCTCTGCTCCAACCACCTCCAACTCACACTTGCTTAATAGTCTCTAGTTGCCTTGAACACCTTGATTAGTTGGATCAGCTGTGTTTGATTAGTGTTTGGAGTAAAACTGTGCAGACCTGCGGCCCTCCAGGAATCAAGTTTGAGACCTATGCCATAAATAAATAAATATTTAAATCATCTTAAAGATATTTTAAGAAAATACTAGTTACATAATTCTGTAATCAAATTTGAAAATGATATGCAAATAAAAAACAACTGGCATTCAGTATGCAAATATTAAAATTATGTAATTGAATCGGAATGCCAAAGGTTCTGAGCACAAGTTGAATATAGTGGTTATCTGTGATTGATTTTAAAGGTGCAGTATGTAAGTTTGACACCGAGTGGTTGAACTAGGTATTGCACTCCTGGATCAAAACAAACTGAAGCGCAGGTTGCCAGATTGAGGTCAGGAACGAGTGATTCAAACCATGTTCTAAATAAAAGCAACGGCACCTGATAGAAAGAATATTTTCCATATTGAAAGGAGTTTTGTCCTAACCAACACCTCGAATTGATATATTAAAAACGGCCTCTATTTGAACAACAGAAAACTATGACAATGATCACCTCAGGTAAAGCTTGTGTGCTTTATTCAGTGTTAAATGCTAACAACGTGAGTTTGAATGCCATTTTACAGGACATTTATTGCCATATACTGAAAGCAGCAGCAGATAGTTCACCTCAGATCTTAAAAAATAAAATAAGTTGGAAATTGAACTTAAGAACTAAACATGTATGAGTGATTCAGCGTCTACATTTACAATTTACAATAATTTAATCTTACAAATAAGATTAAATTATGTGTATTAAATAGATTATAAACCTTACCATTTCATGAGTGAGTGCATATTCTGTGCTTCTGAATGGCTGTATTTAAATTTCTGTCGTGTTTCGTCTGGTGCAAACAACCAAATTGCTCATCACTGCGTATCTCGTCATGAAGCGTGTTGTTAGGACACGCAGTTACAATGTAACCTGCTCACCTAATGTTTACGTTCTTAATATTTATATCATTTGCTAATTAATAACCTCATGTGGAATTGAATCTGTCTCATTTCGGAATTTGCTACTGTCCACCAGAGGTCGCATTTTGGTCACATGCTTTAAGAGCCTTCTGAATAATTGAATGAAATACACGGTTTTCCACCAAGGCAACCCCGAGTGCTGAAATATAATTGGCTAAACCGGCATTGGGCAGGTTAAAAGAACATAAACATAGACAGCGTTCCGGCATGGAAAAGACATTTTCAATGCAGAATATCTGACTTCAGTATTGTTTTTCAGATAAACAAGTATGTTCACTTACCATGTTTCTTAAATATCTGCAAACATATTATGGTCTTTTTATGCTTTAGAAGAATCAAAAACTTGCATACACCACCTTTTAGTTTACAATTAGGGTTAATAGAGTTACTAGTTTTTCCCAAACATGCCCTTTTAAACAATTTTTGAAGATTAGCAATACAGCGCTGCCTTGCAAACACTAGAAATGTGAGTCTGTCACAATAATATGCACAATCCAACACCCACCCCCAGTCTCTCTTATTCTAAATGTTTTCAATGATATATCAGTATTTATTTCCTCACTGCATTTTTGCCTATCATCAGCTGCATTGTGCAGAATGTGACATGCTAAATGAGATTTACTATACACAACA
>CAIGQZ010020649.1:0-13040 GCA_903798205.1 Danio tinwini
TCTCTCTATCTCTATATATATATATATATATATATATATATATATATGAAGAGTTTCGTTTGCAAAGCAAGATATATCCATTTTGAGAAATATTGGGTCTTTATGTAAGACATCAACAGTCAAGTTCATTCCCATTTTTTGTTCATTAAATTATTACTTGAGCTCAGTGAAGGCCAGGAACACAATATTCTTCAAATCCAGGATATTTTTATTCAATTTTAGGTCCATAAATAGTTCATAAATAAGTCAAAAACCATGCCGAAATGCAACATATTTATCTTAACATTGTCAAACCTCTTAAATTGGTTGAAAAAATACATCATAAATATATGGAATAATATATACAAAGATTGATTGAGCCATACGTTTTGCTTGTGTCTGTGCGCTCTCTCTCTCCCTCTGTCTTATTTCTCAGGTTCGCCCACTCCAGTATCCTATTCGTCCGTAAAGACGTCAATCACCATCTCACCCTCTGGCGTCATCACCTCTGCTTCCAATCAGGATGGGAGCTCGTAGTTTAAGGGGACGCGAGCGGGGAAGCTCGTTCTGCTACGTGGAAAGAACATATAAATTATATTGTTAGGAAATGTAGTAAAGTAATACATTTAATGAGAGGAATTGCAGGGCAAGAGTGGGGGGCAGATAAACAATCTTTAAAGGGAGTTTACATTGGCCTCATGAGGTCGGTACTAGACTATGGATGTCTAGTAAAATCAGCATCAGCTACTTAAGAAATTAGATCTTATTCAAAATAAAGCATTACGAATCATCATAGGAGCAGTTAAAGGGCACCTATGGTGAAAAATCTACTTTTCAAGCTGTTTGGACAGACGTGTGTAGGTATAGTGTATAGACTGTCATATTGGGGTGATTGGGGCGCCGCCAGTGTTTGTGAGTTTTGGTGGGTTTGCATACATGTGTACTTTTCATTGTGTCTTCCTTAAATTTCAGCGGTTTGCATTTCCCGCCGTCACAGAAGCTCCCTGTCACCTTAACTAAGTGCAGCTGGAAAGTGCGAGCGCGTTGCCTCCATTGGAAATAACGAACTAACAACGCGCAGCGCCATGCATTTCGCGTTGTCGCGGATGAAAGTGAGGACTGGGGGGTTCGCTCACTATTCTGAGGTCGCCTCTATGGACGCGCTGGCCCTGCTCAGGACACTGTTCATATTTCTGCCGCGCCACAGAGCGTTATCTGAATAGTTTCATTTTAAATAACATGTGAATAAGCGCGTCCGGTGTATGACGCCCTTTAGTTATAGCCTCAAGCAGGTCGTACACCAGAAGCGCCGCTCAGCGACACGCTTTTTTGAATTCTAAACATAAGTTTCTAACAGGTGACACACACCGACGCTGCAAGTGTGTGATACTTTCAACTGTCATGTGGACGCCGTGTCGTGGCGCATCCGGTGTGTGATGCCCTTCAGTCAAAGTTAATTCAGTGTGCTTGGTTATTAGTCTCGGTGAAGGCTACAAGCTCGGAGCTTTAAACTAGCACACAGTTGGCTGTAAAACTATACAAAGACACAAATGATTTTGTACTGTCTATGTCTGAGTCGAACATGTACAGCTGGCTGGTACTCTCACTCATGTTGCTTCTCTATTGTCTGCCTGTCTATTACAATACACAAAGCGGAGGAGTTCTTGGCTCCGCCCCCTTGTTAAGTTGGGCGGGAAGTTGAAACTAATTTTCATGTGAAGCAACACGCCCCTAAAACTGTATACACGCCCCCAAAATGACTCTTTTTAACACATAATAAAAAAATCTAAATTGTTTTAAACTGAACCTAAACTGGCACACTCAGAAGAACCATAATATTAATATTACATCTTAAAAAAGGGGTAAAATAGGTGCCCTTTAAAACAACTCCAATTGCAGTAATACAGATTGAGGCTGGAGAAATGCCACTCTATTTAAGAAGGGAAAAACTTGCACTTGCATATTGGGTCAATCTGCAAGGACAAAAAAGGGATCATCCTGGGATGGAACTGCTTAAGGAAAGCTGGGAAGTTTTAAACAAAACAGGTAAAGATTCAATGGCAGTACTTCAAAGTTTACAATCAGAATTAGTTTTATTGCCAAGTGTGCTTCACACACACAAGGAATTTGTTTTGGCAACAGAAGCTTCCAGTGTACATAAAGTGACGAGTGACAACACAAAATTAAATACAAGAAAGAAAAGGCAATAAACATTAAACAGAGATGCAGTTAGTCAAAAAGATCTGGATGTTGAGTTGTATGTACAGATATGCTGTAAATATACAGGTTATAAGATGCTGTGTACAAGTGCGTATGAGAAAGTATTGCACAGTAGGGGAATATTTAACTGTTCATGAGGTAGATGGCCTGAGGAAAGAAACTTTTCCTGTGTCTGGCTGTTTTTGTGCTTGGTGCTCTGTAGCGCCGACCAGACGGTAACAGTTCGAACAGGTAGTGTGCTGGCTGTGAGGCATCCAGAGTGATTTTACAAGCCCTTCTTCCTACAGTTCTTGAAGTGTAGGAAGGGTAGTGCCAGTGATTCGTTCAGCAGTCCGGACTATTCGCTGTAGTCTATGGAGGTCGGTTTTGGCAGCTGAGCTGAACCAGACGGTGATTGAAGTGCAGAGGATGGATTGGATGACAGCTGAGTAGAACTGTACGAGCAGCTCCTGTGGCTGGTTGAACTTCCTCAGCTGACGAAGGAAGTACAGTCTCTGCTGGGCTTTCTTTACAATGGAGTCAATGTGAATGTCCCACTTCAGATCCTGAAAGATGGTGGTGCCCAGGAACCTGAATGACTCTACTGCAGCCACAGTGCTGTTCATGATGGTGAGTGGGGGGAGTGCAGGGGGATTTCGCCTAAAGTCCACTATCATTTTCACTGTTTTGAGCGTGTTCAGCTCCAGGTTGTTGTATCTCCACCATAAAGCCAGCCGCTCCACCTCCTGTCTGTATGCAGACTCGTCACCGTTCCGGATGAGGCCGATAACAGTAGTCATCCGCAAACTTCAAGAGCTTAATGGAGGGGTCTTTTGCAGTGCAGTCGTTTGTGTCAAATCATTACAGACAAATAGAAATGACATATTATGGGAAATCATGACAATGTTATATAGTACTAAACAAATTGAAATAACAATTTGTTTCATCTGGGTTCCAGCACACATGGGAATACAAGGAAACGAAGAAGCTGATGAACTGGCTAAAGAATCATTAAAAATGAATGAACCAAATTTAAACATTACACTCAGTACAACAGAAGGGAAACGTCGGAGTTTGGAAAGATGCAATAAGAAATGGCAGAAATGTTGGGATTCTTGTCAATCAGGACAACATTATCATAAAGTACATAAAAAATGTAATGAAAAGTAAAGTCAGCCATAACATCTGCAGAAAAGAACAAGTCATACTAACACATTTACGAACAGGTCATTCCAATCTCAATTATACATTACATATTATTGGGAAACACAATACAGGTTAATGTGAGTCGTGTTTAGTAGGGGAAACGGTGGAACATGTTTTTAGTGTAATACATATGAAGTTTAAGAGAACTATTAAGAACGGGTGCATCTGAATTTACATTAAACAGTGTTTTAAAAGATGGGCCAAATGCAGGGGAACAAATAAGGACAGTTATGAAATTTATTAGAAATACTGGCTTAATAGACAGGATATAGCAAATAGGTTGGAAACTAGATCCATTCTTTTCACACTCCATCATAGTAGGTGGTGGTATGCACATAAAAGCTGGTTCGCAACCCGCTATTACAACCTAAAGAAGAAAAAGAAGCTCGTTCTGCTTGCTCTGTCTCATAGATATATACATTAGATGTCGCCTACCCTACTGTTGTCTATTAGAAGGAATGCGTCAATAGAGCCGCCATTTTAGTACAGGGTAGCGCTCCTTTGAAATGAATGCAGGACCAAGGTGAAGTGGAGGACTGTGGCCTTCCAAAGCCAGAGAAATACACATATACACATATATCTATGATCGGGAGTTTTCCCCGGTGGTCCGCATGCAAATATTTGTAAAAATTACGAAATATTATAATTTTACATCACTTTTCCACATTGATAGACGGGCATTCCTGACAAACAGTGAGTGTTTGTGTGTATGGACATGCATTACCCTTCTTCCCTTTTTTATTTGATCTAATCCATGTCCTGAAACACACGCCCTCTCCTGCTTTCACTTCTCATTCTGACGGAGGGAGCGATTCGTTTGTGAATGAATCTCCGTTATGAACGACTCGTTCACTTAGCTGACAATAATACAAGTTTCTGGCAGCGCAGCGTCTTCTTGTCATATTTCATAACATTGTTTGCTGATTTTATTTAACAAAACTAGCATAAGCTTAGAATTTAGTGCGAGTTGGTGCTACTTTGCCTTATGGTCACTGCAGTAAGAGACTGTATTATCATCAATAATGTTACTTGTTAAGCACAAAAGTTTATGACATACAAAAACGAAATCTTACCTATGAAATGTGATGACGTTGTGCTTTGTTTGCTCATTACTACACCCATACACAGCGCTGAAGTCCAGCATCTTCACATTGGCACACTGTCTTGACTAGTGCGATTGAATGACGTTTGTCCTAGGAGCACTGTACCAATGTGGCGGCGCTATTGAGGCATGCTCAGGGTCCCTATGTGATATCTAGTGTATACATCTATGGCTCTGTCTTGTGTGATTTTGCTTGTTTGCCTGTTGTGTGTGTGTTTTGGCTTGTTGTTATGATGTTGATGCGAGTTAGAGTTTTGATTTTAGTGGGGTCCTCGTTTTTGTCTGTGTATATGTGGCACTTCCCGTTCCCTAACATCTGGCGTTAGCCTTCCCCTGGGATTCGAGGAGTTTAGATGTCACGTGACATACACCTTGCATCACGTAGATAACTCCACTGTCTAAACACACTAGTTTAGAAGTGAGCGCCACCCGATTTTTTCACCGTCTTTTTGGCTAGTAGAGCATTTTTAGTTATAGCGGGTAAACGCTGAATATGTTTCTTATTAGTTAGTTTAGAGGGTAATTTCAGTTAGATTTGGGGTTTTGTTATATTGCTTTTATTTATTTGGCGCCACTTAATTCTCGTTTCCCCAACCGTGATATATATTGACTTTTCTTTTGTGATATCTTGTAAATACTTTTGCTGTTTGACTTCTTTTCACTTTGTGAAGTTTATTTATAAACTAGTTTCGAGAGGATCACGTGATTATGATTGAACACGGCTGGTCATGCATTAACCATGTATGACCAACCAATCAGACGATTTCTAACCCACTATAAAGAGCCAGGGTTTCTCACTACAGTCATTTTCGTTTGAAGAATCCCCCCCTTCCACCCCTACTCCTCCTCTTTTCCTTTTATAGGGCGGCACGGTGGCCCAGTGACTAGCACTACGGCCTCACAGCAAGAACGTCACCGGTTCAAGTCCTTTAACAGACGGGCTGTTGTTTCTGTGTGAAGTTAGCATGTTCTTCCCGTGCTTGCGTGGGTTTCCCCCGGGTTCTCCGGTTTCCTCCCACGTTCCAAAAACATGCACTACAAGTTAATTAAACAATCTAAATTTAGCACTAGTCAAACTTTTATCCATCAGCATATCTCTCCGTAGCAATTATTTTCTTCATCAACTCTTACAAAAGGGGGGAGCTCTCGAGATCTACCTGAGCTCAAAGTTCCCCTCTTGCCCTGCAAACGGGAGGGAGCCCAGGGCTCAAGGACCTTTTGAGCTCAGGGCTCTCTCCCGGGACAGCATGCCAAACTTGCTTATAATCAATCATCAGCTAAGTGTGAACTCTTGAATATACATAAATTCACTTACTTTGCAGTATTTTTGGTTGTCGTTTTGGATATTTTGCCACCAACTCACCACAATTTTGTCACATTAAATGTTACTTCTTTTAAACCCTAGAGCAAAAACGTTTAAAGGGCACCTATGGTGAAAAATCTACTTTTCAAGCTGTTGGGACAGACGTATGTGTAGGTATAGTGTATAGACCGTCATATTGGGGTGATACAAACACACCCAGTCCTTTTTTTTTTCAATTTAACAACATAAAAACAGTGAACCAATTGGAGCCGTTTTGAGACCGACTGCAACTTGACATAGGAGTGTGGTCCCCCCGCCCACTAATATTGATTGACAGCAGCGTATTAACATGTCTCCGTAGTAACGTTTCATATCCACAAGACAGGACGTGCGCAAATCAACCCTAAATAAAAGATCTGTTCAGTTTAGGATCATCAATCATCATTAATGTGATCAAGAGTGAGTTTGACAAGTTTAAAATGTTTTAAAACAGTGCCTGTGTGTAATGAATTACAGCCATTTACTTCAGCTTTACTTCATCACCACAGCCGCGTGTCAGAACAATAATAAAAGACGCTTCAATCCCGGTTTGTGGACGTTAAATCAGGTTTATTTTGTACATTATCGTAACAGATATCAATACAGCAGTGGAGATTAACCTGTATCCTGTCACATTTGCGTGCAAAGACAGTGTAAAGCTAAACGCGCGCGCTGTATGTGCGTGTGTGTCTGCGCTGTGTGTGCTTGAACTTTTTAACGACATCGCGTGTGACTCATCCTGCAGCTCCACACAACAAATGCACCAAATAATCATTGATAAAGCTTTTACTGTACTTTTTGTCACAAACGTTACGTGAGATCTGCTTCCTTCATGTCTGTCTGTTGTCTGAGGCAGCCGAGGGCGGAGAATGAAGGCACGCGCGGCAGGCACGTGGAAACGATGGGCGGGGAGGACTAGCCTTAAAGACGCAGTACACAAAAACAGCAAAAATCTATTGAGAGCTATAAAAAACCATCTAGTGAAAGCTATAATAAATAATCTGATGGGTTTTTTGAGCTGAAACTTTACAGACACATTCTGGGGACACAAGAATTATATTAAATCTGGAAAAAGGGGTAACCTAGGTGCCCTTTAAGTCGTAACAAAGATTCTGAGTTAGTTTTGGCCAGAACGTACACAACATAACATAGCTTTTTTTTCTTTTTTGCAAACGGTCTATATCCACCTTAGGCTATATTATATTGCTGTAATACCATTAAGAAAAGCTAGTGAATCAATGTCTTGTTTGATAAGTAAGATTAACCGATCACACCAGTTGCGTTTCCAGGCACAGCTTCATGCAAGGAAACGGGAGCGCGCACGCGTTTTAAACAGTCGCGCGCATCACATCAGCTTTTGGAGCGAGAGATCATCCTCTCATTCGGTATTCACCTGCTCGCGCGAACACAGTTATCTTTGTCAGTCATGCTGCTTCTCGATTCTAAGATCGCATTTGCCGTCCTTATTGTCGTGCTTTTAAAAAAACTACATCGAAATCCATGACGCTAGCTTGACTAAAGCTTTGATTCCCTGACTGACAGACAGCAGTGATGTAGCCTACGTGACTGACAGCTCGCCTACAGTGTAAGCAATTAAATGGTGAACGTTTTTTAGTTAGCCTACTGAATCCTCTTTTTAAAAATATATGTTTTTTGTTTTGATATTATCGTTAAATCAATGAGCAAACTTGGAGCACTTCACCGGTGGTGACTCTCTTCCCAGGAGATGCTGAGCTCGCGCAGCATCCTGAACGTTCTATAACCAGGGCCGGCGCGTCCATAGAGGCGACCAAGCCCACCGCCCCGGTCCTCGCGGTCATACGCGCAATCACACCCGTCTCTCGTTTTCGCTTTCAGTTTGAGGGCGGCATGATCATCTTTTACCTAGAGCTCCAGTTCAGTTTGCTCCGGCCCTGTCTATAACCGTTATATAGCACTTTGTAAAGAAACTGGTCTGGCGGATATCGCGTTTTGTGAAAAAATTAATTTTAAAGTAGCCCTAAAATGTACATTATTCAGTGTAATTAATGGCAGCAATTCACATAGATTACGCTACATCTGAACAGTGATTTCCAATAATAAAATCCAAATCTCAAAAAATGGCGTTTATTGCGTTTTGCAACCAAACTCTTCATAATTATGAAGAGTTCTCTCTGAAATTCCTGCTCGATGTCAAGGACACCTGTTGGACTCTACAGGCTTACACACACACAGCTACAGATAAACTTTCACTACCTAACCCTTCATCCCACGCCTTCGTGTGCTTTCATCCACTGGAGGGGGTAGGCGGGTTTGTGACCAGCGCCTTCATGGCTGCAGGAGCAGACGGCTGCCCGCCCTTGCCGGACTATATCCACATCCCCTTTCCCACCCCCTGTTGCGATGTATGTCATGTCTATGTGTTTTATGCGCTTGACTGCTGGGGCTTTTTTTATCTCCCTGATCTCACACCGCTCTAACTCGAGAGCAAGGTGAGAGGGAGTTTTTTTTCGCCTCTCTTTCCTGAATTGTATCTTACTTCCTTTTTCTAAATGCTACCTCCCTTTGACACACACACACACACACACTAGTACTACAACATGTATTGTATACAAATCAAACTAAGATAGCTGAAGTGCTTCAATAGCCTGTTGAGTACTGGAATTAGCATGCAAGCGAATGTTCTTATTGACAATAATCGACACTGGGTTTCACATACACTAATTTATTTGTGTTGGTGCGGGAGTTCTCATATGAATGCATCTTTAAATGTAACCAATTGGCTACAGAAAGTTTCACATTTATGATAACAGTTAATGTCGTAACTGGCAAATGACTTTGTGTAGTTTGAACAGGGCTTTGGGGAGTCAGTCATTGCTTTATCCTGAGTTCTAGTCCAGAGTTTCATCTGCCAGCAGGTTTTGTGAAATTGCAGACAAAATCCCAAAATTGGAGGCAAATCGTTGCTTGTTCACATGATCAGACAATGTGAATGATCAAAAACACAACCTAAGAGTGTAGGTGACTTGTAGCTGAGACTCACAAATATTTGTTATGCTAAATATCTGGATCGGTCCTTAATTAACAATCCTTAATTGTTCCCTGCATCTCCCCAAATATTTCCTCATCCCTTATCTTTTCAGTGTCGACCATTTGACTGGCATATCAATAAACAATTTGCAAGTGTGCACAAATATGGTGATCGGTTCATTATAAAGTTGAAAATCAGAGTTATTTTGTGTACTTGCAACCCGGTAGCGACTCTCACAACCAGGTACTGGGCTGTGACCCCTGATCTAACACTATACAGTATCTACCATATAAAAAAGTTACTAAAAATCTTCCCTTATTGAGTTTAAATCTTCAGGTGTTCGAAGGGTTTCATTTTCAGCAATTTGACATGTATGTGAAAGAACAGCCAAATGACATGAAAAACTTACCGCTTTGAATACACCTGTGTTTGTGTGGACAAGGCCTCAATTTTGAGGACTCTGCTCTCCACTGCGAAGCTTCATATGAGTGCTGAGGCTTCTTTCATGTTTAAAGTCCTTTCCACACTCACTGGATCGAAAACGTTGCTCTCTTGAGTGAATCTTCATGTGTTGCTTAATAGAGCCTTTGCGTGTGAGACTCTTTCCACACTGATCACATGTGAACACTATGGTTCCAGTGTGACCATTCATGTGACTCATGAGGCTAGCTTTGGTTGTGAAGCTCTTTCCACACTGATCGCATGGAAACGGCTTCTCTCTGGCGTGACTTATCATGTGGTATTTGAGTGTGCTTTTACATATGAAACCTTTACTGCACTCTGTGCATATGTAAGGTCTCTCTCCAGTGTGAACCCTCATGTGCACTGCCAAGTTTCCTGTATGATAGAAGCCTTTCCCACACTGTTGGCATGTGTACGGTCTCTCTCCAGTGTGAATCCTCATGTGTATGTCAAGGTTTTGTTTATAAGGAAAACCTTTCCCACACTGTGTGCAAGTGAATATTCTCCCTCCATTGTGAGTTCTCATGTGGACTTCAAGGTTGCTATTTTGCTTGAAACTCTTTCCACACTGACGGCAGGAGTAGGGCTCCTCCCCAGTGTGAATTCTCATGTGCACTGCTAAGTTTCCTGTATGATAGAAGCCTTTGCCACACTGTTGGCATTTGAACGGCCTCTCTCCACTGTGAATTCTCATGTGGGCATTAAAGCCATGGACTTTAGCAAAACTCTTTCCACACTGTTCACAGGTGTAAGGCTTCTCTCCAGTGTGAACTCTCATGTGAATATTAAGGTTTGGCTTTTGACAGAAACTCTGTCCACACTGTTCGCAGGTGTAAGGCTTCTCCCCAGTGTGAATTCTCATGTGGACCGTAAGGTTGTGTTTTCGATTGAAAACCTTTCCGCATTGACCACAAGTGAAATTACACTCAGATTTGGATTTCCGAGGTCTTCCGCATGAAGTCTTCTTAGTCAGTGTGGGTTTTTCGTCAGTCGTTATGTCTTGGTGTTTCTCTTTTGTGTCAGTCAGTTCATGCGTTTCTTCTTTCAGCACCATCAAGTCTTAAAAAAAAAAAAAACAACTGAGGTTAACTTTGGTATGAAGGTATAAAGCGACAAGCATGAAATCATTAACCCCAAAACGTATCCTGTAAAGCTTGAAGCTTACGCTGCTATTCTGAACCAATAATCGAGAACAGAAAGCAGTTGAAGGATGGCGTGTTTAAATCAATTATTCACTGACTCCATTGTAATCAATCTGACTTCATTAAAGTTATCATCATTAATAAAGAGAATCGCAACGCCTTAAATTAGGCAAAGTTGTTTATTAAGTTAATATTTAAACAAACTCTCATACTGTAACGAGTAGGGATGCAACAATTATAAATTTTGGTTGTACGATTATAGTCTGAAAAATAATCACGATTATTATGCATTCATTCATTTCAAAACATGACTAGTTTAGAAAAATCACATGAAAACTATTTTAAAGTGTAATTTATTGCTGTTTAGTAACCAATTAATGGCTCGTTTCCACTGACTGGTACAGTACGGTACGGGTCACCTTTATCAGGCTTGCGTTTCCACTGCTAAAAGGGTACCAATGGTACTCTTTTGGTGGGCGTGATGTACGACAAAGTTTCAGTTGACGTCATTTTCATTCGAGAAAATGTCTGAAGTAAAGCTGTACGGGTCGCTCACATATCATATGAGAAGCACTTCTCACAAAACAGATGCTTTACACACATAAATACTTCTGTATAAATGTTCATTACTAACTTTACTGTGAACATGAGTTGATTATATCTGCAGATCAATGACAGTGCGAAATAGCCTACTGTAACGTCTGCAATTATATAAAATAAATAAATAAATGCAACATATATATAAACACATACGGACCCTTACAGTCTCCGATATGATACCAATAACAGAAAAACTACACACAGCAGACATTTAGTCTTTATTTAGGTTCAAAACAGCAGGAAATAGAGTCCATAGTGCAAACCTCTCATGATTAAACGTGTCTAATCTTCAGCAGCACGTGTAGCCTCTTGTTAGAAAGTAATTCTATCATTCTGAGTTCATAATAGTTCAAAAGGTGATAATAATAGTTAAACATGGCAGTTTGTCGCATTCCTTTTTTTCCGGCTTCTCCTTTTGTTTTTTGGCGCGTCACTCTCGTGTTTGTCAGTTTCTGACAGGATCAGGTTTCAAAAGCACGTCAATAATTAAGCGCACGTTATTATCATCAGCTCAAGAAGTTTGTTTTTTCAAATATAGACTCGCGGCTCGCGCAAGCAAAAAAACGCTTGCGGGGCACAGGGTAAAATCTGCTCCTTTTTTTGGCTTTGTAGCTGTTCATCAAGTGGACGACAATGTTCATTTGAACCCAGATCGAACAGGGCTCGTTATTATATGTTATTATAAGTATATATAATCTCTCGGCTGTGTATGAAAACATGGCGGCCCCTTTATTTTCATTCTGGCTTGTTGCGTGAGCTCGTGACGTATCTCTGTAAACCAATAGCGTTCAGCTGCGCGTCTAGCTCCACCTTTGGGACCCTTTCTCATGTTTGGTACCTTTTCGAAAGGGTGCCGAAAAAGTGGTACGGTACGCCTTTTGACAGTGGAAATGGCCATAAAAGCGTACCGAACCCATACCGTACCAGTCAGTGGAAACGACCCATAATACAGCACATACTAATATTAAAAACAAACAATAGTCCATTTCTCTCTTTGTGCTTAAAAGTGACATTTAAACACAAGTAATAATTTTACACTGTAAATAAATTACAGAATGGGAGCAATAAATAAAAATAAGAATAAAAATATATAGTATTTGTCTAATGCAGAGCTTGAAATTAACTTTTTTTTTTTTTATTTGGTAGCACCGGTGCTCCCAACTTAAAAAATTTAGGAGCACCAGAAAACAAATGCAGGAGCACCCACCAAAAATGAATGAGCACCACTGCATATTGTATATTACAGACTTATTGTATTTAAAAAACAACATCAATCAGGACTAACAAAACCCAGAAACAATCATCTAACTAATTTTGTGATGACTTATTTGTGCAATAATTCCAAAATGAATGTCTAATAATTATAGCATATTACCGATAATGATGATGACAATAATACTAACAATTAATTACATTTCTCGTGATCATGCAAAAGATCGGAGAAGAAAAGTCTCTCTTCTGTCACTCTTTAAAAGCTTTGGTTTCGGTTTGTATCATTTTAAATGCTCAGTCTTGTTGTGCGCCGATTTACATGTTTCTGTGTGGAAAACAGCAGGCGAGTCAGCTTAGTAAAAGCAAGCTTATTTGACTATACAGGGAGTGCAGAATTATTAGGCAAGTTATATAAAAGCTCAATATTTTTGGTAGTTTTTAGTTTGTTTTTAGTTTGAGCTATTTTAGGAGGATATCTGTGTGTGCAGGTGACTATTACTGTGCATAATTTTTAGGCAACTTAACAAAAAAACAAATATATATACCCATTTCAATGATTTATTTTCACCAGTGAAACCAATATAACATCTCAACATTCACAAATATACATTTCTGACATTCAAAAACAAATCAGTGACCAATATAGCCACCTTTCTTTGCAAGGACACTCAAAAGCCTGCCATCCATGGATTCTGTCAGTGTTTTGATCTGTTCACCATCAACATTGCGTGCAGCAGCAACCACAGCCTCCCAGACACTGTTCAGAGAGGTGTACTGTTTTCCCTT
>CAIGQZ010020660.1:0-11496 GCA_903798205.1 Danio tinwini
TATATATATATATATATACGGTGTGTTGGTAATTACAAGTAACACAAGTTATGTAATAGTATTACTTATCTAAGTAACAAGTACAATAACATATTCAAAAAATTAAGAAATAATACTTGAGTTACTTTTAGATTAATCAATACACACTTTTAAAAATAGTTTGGTGAATTAAAATTAGTGTAATTATGTTGAATCACACTCAATGAGAAAATGAGCTCCCACGGGAACAGACAAAAACTTACAGATCCTCAGTTCTGTGATGGAAGTATTCTCTTTATGTTGAACACATGGAAGCAAATGGGATTGTCTCATTAGACAATGATTTTACTGAACTATTAAGACAAAAATACAAAAAAACACATTGCTTTAAACTTTCATTAATATGTAAATATGGCATGTATAGCATTATGAAGTTCTTAGAAAGTAACATTATTCTTATTTTTTTAAGGTAAATTAATGTGTATACAGTGTGTCATTAAATGCAGTAGTTTCTCTATTAAAAAAGAAGAAAAATACCCTACAAGTTCTGAAAAAGATCAAGCCTCAGCCAGGTATGAAAAAGTAACTCAAAAGTATCTTAAAAGTTACTCAAAAGTAACGTAATGCATTACTTTCCATAATAAGTACCTAAGTAACACAATTAGTTACTTTTTTGGGGAGTAACTCTATTGTAATTCATTACTTTCGAAGTAACTTTCCCCAACACTGTTTATAAGTAACAAACAGCCAATATCTTAATAATAAGCAGGCGGTGGCTTAATTTAAAGGGTACTTTGGGTTTCAAGACATGTTTGGGTTAATATAACATAAATAATGTTTCTTAATTAAATATGAAGTAGAAACCCAATAGAAGATCTCTATTGTATGTATGGCAAATCCTCATAATGTACTGTATATAAAAAGTTGGTGGTGCTTTATTTTAAAGTCAGGTTTCACATGTAGCCTACTGTAAATACTGTGTACTTATTACAGTAATTAAATTTGGTAATAAGTAGGTACTATTCAAAATAAATATCTCCAGCACATCACTTCAATGCATTATCTTAGTTGACTTTCTTACCTGCTTATACTGTCAATCTCTGTAGTGTAATGTATTTCAAATAAGAAAATAAATATGCACAAAAAAGCACATTTACAATGATTGAGAAACAAATGCATATAAAAGAAAATTATCATCAGACAATATCTCAATACTAAAAAAACAAATGTCATCATAAGGTAATCCTCTGTGTAGCGAAGTGTGTGATAGAACATAAGCAACCATATAGAATACAAGCACAGGCATAAAACCCAACACATAAAGAACAGATTAATCCAAAGTAATTTTTTCACGCCAGACTTTTATTTCTCAAGTTGTGTAGACTTTTTTCCAAGAATCCGTAAATATTTATTTATTTAGTTTGTTTTCCATGGCACTGCAACAATTTCATCTTAAACAGAGAGAAATATTCATTCAAGCTGGGAAGTAGAGCTCTCAGCTTCAGTGTAAATAAGAAATGAGTGACATTTCCATTAGGTTTGGCAAAGGTTTGAAAATGTGTGTGTGATTGCTTGAGCTGTGTTCGATCTCACTGTATGTTTCCTCTTTTCATCACTTTTGTTCTTTGTGCTGTGGCGCCTTTGAAGTGTGGATGTAATAATTATGACATAATACCTTCCGCAGGTATCATGAGTGACAGGGGAGAGAGAGAGCAAACAAGTGAAAAAAAAGAGAATGATAGCTCTCCGGAGAGTGCGTGAGTGTGTGTGTGTGTGTGTGGGAGAGAGAGAGAGAGGGAGTTTGGCCAGTGAGATGATGCCAGCAGGGGTTTGGCACGGTGTTCTCTCTCACATGCTGGAAAACTGTGGAAACAGGCACACTAACGGCCCATCTGTTAAGAGAGAGAGAGAGATGGAGAGACAGAGACATAACAGAAAGTCCTTTTGCGCAGTGCTGACAGGTGATGACTCTTTAGTTTCATTCTGCTCTCAGAACGTCTGTAAAAAGCACACCAAATGTAAATGTAACTTTATGCCATTAAGCACAATGAGAGTTAAATTTCATTGTGTATAATAACTTGTGTTTTTAAAGTTGGCAGTCTGTTACAATTATTCCAGTGAGTGTTAAGTGTTTATTAAAGGTCAGCTCCTTTATTGTATTTAGCTCCTCAATACTGTATGTTCTGTAGAATAAGTTGCATGTGCCTGAGCGTAAGTCAAATGTCTGAGTATTGCATTGTTGAGAGGAAACACATACAAAGATAGCATTTGTATATGTCACATTTTATAAATAAACTCAGAAAAAATGAAAAATATAACTAAACATTTAAACATGTTATAAATATGTATTTTAGCTCACTCCCAAAACATTTAACAATATATACAGTTGGGTTAAATAAAAAAAAAATTAAAAGTGTCATATAATGAAAATTGGGATATACCTAGTGTGCCACGTTGTAAACATGCACTCACAGACACATTAGAACGTCAATAAGCCCAAGAATGAAGAACGATCCAGGTGGGATGACAGTGGCAACAACAAGCCATGACCAATCTTATCCCCAGATGCTATAAAATCAAATACAGCCAGTTAAGTGCAGCTACATACCCCCGATGCTAAAGAAGCAATGCCTACCAGTGAGAACGGAAGGGGCAGAACCATCGGGACTCCGGTAGTGACACACAAGTGGTGCTTCATTAAACACACACAATAACACCCCAAATCCACCTTTATTTACTCCTGAAAATTATATGATTGCATAAATAACATCATACATGACTAAATACCATCAGTACATGGTAATGACGTGAGCCTCAAAGTGTAAAATCCAGATGAAAAACAGGCCAATCCGAATAAAAAAACTGACTTTTACATTGCACACAGGATCATTAATATGCACTGTGCGCTGTGTTTGATTGGCCACAACATTTGCCAGTGAGATTGCAACAATGAATAGGTTCCCCTTATTTTAAGTCAGTGTGAACTAAACGTTGCTGAGACCTTTATTCATGTTTTATAGTATATTTTATAGTATTGACTTTTATATGTTGATTTACTTCCAACTAAAATGAATATTGAGGGTGGGGCAGGTCTTTTTTTGTGCATCATTGCCTCAGCAAACTAACACTAAGACGGGTGTGGTTAAGAATCATACCTGTCAACCCTCCTGTTTTTCTCGGGATTCTCCCGGTTTTTTTTAATTCTATCCCGCTATCATCATGTAAAGTTATTTTCCAGTATTTCTCTCATATTTTTAATCTTCCATAAATGGTGGCAATAAACATTGAGCCAATCCTCCCTACACTCTCAGAAATAAAGGTACGTGATCTGTCACTGGGGTGGTACCTTTATCAAAAGGTACAACTTTGTACATAAAAGGTCCAAATGAATACCTCAAGGGTACATATTAGTACCCTAAAAGTACAAAAGTACTAATATATACCTTTCAGGTATCATTATGGACCCTTTAAGTACAAATGTGTACCTTTTGAAAAGGTACCACCCCAGTGACAGCTCATGTACCTTTATTTCTGAGAGTGTATACACAACCCATACTACTGAACCACGAGGGGATGACCCATGCTCTTAAATGTGAATCTGTTCTGTGTTTTCATTTTATTTAGCCTTGAGAACACTTTGAAATAAACATATAAATGGCAGGATTCCCTTCCTTTCCATTACAGGCCCCTCCTATGCAATCCTCAAAGCAGTCAGTTCATGTAGCGATGCGTGACTCTCAGGCATACTCCATGTCTGAAACGGTGTTTCCTAAACGGATTTTGTACACGCGATTTGAAGCGGAGCGAAAGTAGACTCTTTGGTGTTTGGGTGCGTGTTTGAACAGACATTTACACATAATAATAATTATTATAATAATATCTAAACATGTAAATCTTGGTGGGCTTCTTTTTAAACAAAACAAATTGTGTCTTAAATGAGGATAAACAGTTAGGAAAGCAATTGAATGATTTTATTATAGATCTGTGCATTTTTAAAGTGACACCACTATTATTTAATGTAATCAAACGAAAACTCTAAATGAGAGATTCAGTCGCTGCTCTTTAATCAGAATGTTTAAATTATACAGTGAAGAAGAGATTAATAAGATTTGATAACTTAATTTAATATAGCTATAATATAGCTTAATATAGCTTTATAGCTATCAATTTTAATACGGTAAACTTTAATTTATTTGCAGCTTTTTCTGATGTATGCTATTCTATTCTCTGTAAATAAAAAGAATTTATTATAATAAAATATTAAAAACACATTACTGACAATTTCAACTGTTTATTTACAACAAAACAGCTCCAGATAAACAGATTTAGTAATTTGATTTATATAATTTTTTTGAGGGGATTGGGGGATAATCCCTTATTTTCACATTTCAATATTGACAAGTACAGTATGTTAAGAATCATCCGGCTGAAGCCATCAAGCTGACATCAACAGAGAAGGACCATCACTCCAAATGTGGAAGCAATAGATTTGCTTGGATTAATTGTTCACCTAAAGAATAACAAGGGGCGCTAGCAAAACAAACAGTGTTTATTTTAATTTCACAAAGACTTAAAACTTATAATGCATGTGAGACACTTATTCTGAAAACGAGAGAGGAAGGGAGACAAAAATCTGCCACATCTTTAAATTGTTTTTGATATGTAAATAAAATGGTTATTTATTTATTTATTTATTTATTTATTTATTTATTTATTTATTTATTTATTTATTTATTTATTTATTTATTTATTTATTTATTTATTCAGAGCAGCAAATAAAACAATATTAAAGTATAAAACAACCCAAAATTACAACAAACACAATTTATAACAATCCTAATCAAAGTTATTTAATTGGAAGCCAAAGCTATACAATGCACTGTACAAACAGACATGTGTTTCTTTCATTGTCATTAACCACAAATTCAAATAGTTATGTGCTGTGCTTGCTTGATGTTAATTGCATGAGTCACCTTTTTGGAATATTAGGCCTAGAATAATTTAGACGATAGCAAAAACATTTACACCAAGGACGATAACTGTAACAAAAATAACATATATATAAATCTTAAAGTCATTCTAAATTTTAATGAGTTGTAAAATCTATAGCTATTACAATGACATCCCAAAGCAATGGTTATTGGAATAACTTTAAGACAACTTCTTTTTTTCAGTTGCTGAATGATTGACAGCATTGGAATCTAGAATCAGAATCTTAAACAGCCAGAGCATTTAAAGCATCAGATGATAAAACTGCTGCATGTGCTTAGAATAAACAGATAATTATTGTGTAATGGTGTGGATGCTAATAGTTTAGTTATGCATGGTGTGAACAGGCTTTGCCTTAAAAGAGCAATCATAATATTCAACAACTATTCCATATATAAATTGTCTGGCCAAAAAAAGAAGAAAAAAAGCTGTTTTGATTGAGAAAGCAAATATATTTAGAGTCTATGGTTGGATGTTTATTGCAGTAATTACAATGTTTCTGGCTAGCTATATGTTTGGCAGCAATTCTTTTTTACTGATAACTGATGCAGTGTGTAGCTTTTATTTCTTCAACAACCATGCTCAAAGATTTTTCCTTTGGAAATATTCCAGGATGAAAATGACAAGATTCATCAGGCTCAAAATGTGAATGAAACATTCATTTCTTTTAGACATGAAATGACTGCCATTTGATCTGAACCCCACTGAAAGTCTTGGGATGTGCTGGAGTAGACACTGAATGCCTCAAGGTCATAGAATATGTGTGCTTATTTTATCAATACAAAATGTTGGCCAAAAACGAGTTTGCAACTTTTGGAAATAAACTTTGCGACATTGCATAAGGTTGCCAAATCAATGCCATGATGAATGCCTACTGTAAACAAAACTAAAGATGAGCCTAAAGATAGTCTGACCCTGAGGAGAACTACTCTCTAATGTCCATTAGGGGTAAGCAGCTAATCAATTAATGTGTGAAAATGAAATATTTGAACCGGCATCGTCCTACTGCATTGTGACCAATGTCTTCTAAACAATTTAAATAACAAGCCAGAAACATATTTATAACTGCATTAAAGACCCTAAAACAGACTAAATAGACAAAGAAGTATTTGCTAAAATTAATCTAATCCTTCTTGAAAATCAATATTTTTATCAATTTCTCAGTGAATATAGACAATATGCTAGCCTATTTAAACAAACCAGTTTAATTAAACAGTTATATTAATGAAAATTAGGGCATGGTCATACCATCTTAACAATGTTCTCTTTTATGGTTCTCTTGATTTTTTCTGTTTGTTAAAGTTTAATTATTATTTTTTTCAGCTTGATCTTATGTTATTTTGTTTTATTAGTTCCAGTTTTAAATTTGGTACTGACAAATCTAATGTACAGTATATACAAAAATATCCTATTGTATAGCATAGAAAGGGATATACTCATTTATTTTTTTGCAAACCACTGATGAAATGAAATAAAGTACCTTTATTTTGACCTAGAAATCTAATAGTTAATAGGGCTGGGTGAGAATTTGAAATGAAATAGCAAATGTGATTGGGCAAATCTGTGATTGTCATGCACATCTTGTCAGGGAAGTTATGTGATCAGCAGTAAATCTCCTACAAAGACCAGAAGGTTCTCACATGTGCATCTTCCCAATAACCACAAAGACAAAAACCTGGAATAGGAATGATTACAACTATTTTCTTTCCAACCCGATAACAAGTATTTTAAGTATCGTCAATATCAATACTGATACTTCAAAAAATATATTTTATAATGATTTTATAAATTTTTTAATCATTTTCAGTATTATTATTAACATAATTTTTATCTTTATTAATATTACAGAACATTATTGTGGAGAGGTAAGCATGATCGAATACCCAATGAGGGTGGAGAGCATGTTAGGAGCCCGGCGGCTAATCAGCAGGCCAATCAGAAATAATAAATAACACCTGTTTATTCTAGTGATTGGGCTGGAGAGACACCCTTCTTAAGGAGAGAAGGAGCAGCCGGGAGAGAGAGAGGAGAGAACACACACACACCCGCACAGCTACACGTGGGGTGTGACTATACAAAATAAAAAGTATTATCTTACCTGATATCGCCGACCCTGTCTTCTTCTTCCCTCATACAAACGAACTTTACTACAGTGGTGCCGAAACCCGGGAAGAAGAAGAAACTTTGCTGCCAGAATGACCACTCCGTCAAGACTGCCATTTGCGGAAGCCATCCAGGCCCTCGCGTTCCTCCGCCAACAACAACAGGATGCGCTGGTGGAGCTGAAGAACACCCAGGAACAACGTTTCCAAGTCCTCATGGAGGCCCAGCGGGAGGACCGCGAGCAACTCCGGAGTCTGCTGTCCCAGGAGATCCGGCCCGCTCCGACATCTGCCGCCCACCCTCCCATCGCCTTACAGAAAATGGCGTCAGAGGACGACCCGGAAGTTTTCCTCGATCTCTTCGAGAAGATGGCAGAGGCGTGTGGCTGGCCGCGGGCCGAGTGGCCGGTTCGAGTCATCCCGCTGCTCTCGGGCGAAGCCCAAATCGCAGCCCAGCAGCTACCGGCCCAGAATCTCCTGGAGTACCATCACCTAAAGCGAGCTATTCTCCAGTGGGCCGGCCGCAACCCGGAGGAGCAGCGGCAGCGCTTCCGGTCGCTGGTTTTGACTTAAAGCGGCCGGCCCTTTGCGTTCGCCCAGCAGCTCCGTGATGCCTGCCGCAGATGGCTACTACAGGATGGCCGGACCGTCGCCCAGATAATGGATGCCGTGGTGCTGGAGCAGTTCATCACCCGCCTCCCCTCCCGAACATCGGAGTGGGTCCAGTGCCACCGGCCCAAGGATCTGGAGACGGCTATCCAGCTGGCGGAGGATCACCTGGTGGCGAAGTCCAGGGTCGGCGAAATAACCTCTCTCTTCTCTCCCCCTCTTTCTCTCTCTCTCTCTCTCGTCCTGTTCCCAGGCCCAGAATGCGGAGGCCGCCCACGCCAGCACCCAGACGGCGGTGCAATGAGGCGGATCCGCAGCCAGCCCCGCTGGAAGGGGAAACCTATCAGGACGGAGGGGCGGAGTTTCCACCCCTGGCTGCTTGCCAGACAGCGCCAGGTCTCTCTCCGGTTCAATCGGTTGGTCTTGCTGGCCCCGGGGGTGTAGTGAAAAGGTCTGGGCCGATGCATTGGCGCCGCGGGGGCGAGGATAGCGCACCAAAAGTCAGCTCCGTGAAGGAGGTGAGTGCGTTGATTCGCGTCCCCGCCACGCCAATCGTCGCCCCCGGTCGCGACGGGCTATACCGGATACCAGTGAGTATAAAAGGGGGTACATATCAAGCTTTGGTGGATTCGGGGTGTAACCAGACCTCCATCCACCAAAGCCTGCTTCAAGACCCGGCATTGGATACAAGCCGCACTGTAAGGGTAAGGTGTGTGCACGGGGATGTAATTCACTACCCGCTAACGGCTATAGATATTCAATTCAGGGGGAAAAAGCATAAAGTGGAGGTGGCGGTTAACCCGCACCTCAAACACCCGCTAATTCTGGGAACCAATTGGCCTGGATTTAATAGATTATTAGGGGTCTTATGTGCGGGTGTTTCTTGGAAAAAGAAATCGCCGGAGAGGGGGCGGGTCGCTCAGCTGGGGGAATCCCAAGCCGTGACGTCACGCTCTGACTCAGGGGAAGGGCTGGGAATTTCCCGGTGTAAAGACTTTCCCCTGGAGCAGTCGCGTGATGACACGCTGAGACATGCACTCGAAAGAGTGCAGGTTATAGATGGGAAAAACCTCCAGCCTGATCGACCCCTCTCCTATCCGTATTTTGCGATTATTAATGATAGGGTGTATCGAGTGACCCAAGACGCTCAGACAAAGGAAGATACAACCCAATTATTAGTACCAAAGAGCCGTCGGGAAATGCTTTTCCAGGCGGCTCATTCTAATCCTATGGCCGGACATTTAGGTCAGGCGGCCACACTAAATCGCCTCATGGCCCGATTCTTTTGGCCGGGCATTCACGGTGACGTCAGCAGATGGTGCGCGGCGTGTCGTGAATGTCAGCTGGTAAATCCACCGGCCACCCCAAAAGCGCCATTGCGCCCATTGCCAGTTATGGAGATCCCCTTCGAGAGAATTGGGATGGATCTCATCGGGCCATTAGAGCGATCCGCACGCGGGCACCGGTTTGCATTAGTTCTAGTAGATTATGCAACCCGATACCCGGAAGCAGTAGCGCTCCGTAACATCTCAGCAAAGAGCGTTGCGGAGGCTCTGTTTCGCATAATCTCCCGAGTGGGAATCCCCAAGGAGATTCTCACTGATCAAGGCACCGCGTTCATGTCACGCACCATGCGCGAGCTTTACGGATTATTGGGCGTTAAATCAATTCGCACTAGCGTCTATCACCCACAAACAGACGGGCTGGTGGAACGATTTAATCGCACACTTAAATCCATGATCCGTAAATTCGTTCACGAGGACGCGAAAAATTGGGATAAGTGGTTAGAGCCCTTGTTATTCGCTGTGCGGGAGGTTCCCCAAGCCTCCACGGGGTTTTCCCCCTTCGAGCTTCTCTACGGCAGACAGCCCCGTGGGGTTTTAGATGTCGTTAGAGAGGCTTGGGAGGACGAGCCTTCAAACAGTAAAAATGAAATTCAATATATTCTGGACCTTAGAGCAAAACTCCACACACTGGGGCGGCTCTCTACGGAGCATTTGCTTAAGGCCCAGGATGACCAACGCCGGCGTTATGACAGGGGCACTAAACTACGCAAATTTTCACAGGGAGATAAAGTCCTTGTACTGCTACCCACTTCCAGCTCTAAATTACTCACCAAGTGGCAAGGGCCGTTTGTGGTCACACGACGAATCAGCGATCTCGATTATGAGGTAATGCGTTCGGACAGGGCTGATTCTCGTCAGATATACCACATTAATCTGCTGAAGCAGTGGAGGGAGCCGGAGGAGGTGATGCTGGCTACGCTTATTAACAACGAGGATGACCTGGGACCAGAGAGCACGGGCCGACAGCGGCCAGGCACTCTGGTCACCGGGGGTGACCATCTCTCAGCGAGCCAGCTCATCGATATCCGGCACCTTCAACGTGAGTATTCTGACGTGTTCTCACCCCTGCCCGGTCGTACTAACTTGATCCAGCACCATATCGAAACCGAACCAGGCGTGGTCGTTAGGACCCGGCCGTATCGCCTACCTGAACACAAGAAAAAAGTGATTCAGGAAGAATTGAGTAATATGTTGAAAATGGGTGTAGTAGAAGAATTCCACAGTGACTGGGCCAGCCCAATCGTCGTACCCAAGACTGATGGTTCGGTCCGGTTCTGTGTGGATTATAGAAAAGTCAACGCTGTGTCGAAATTCAACGCATATCCAATGCCGCGTATTGACGAGTTGCTCGACCGGTTAGGTGCTGCTCGATATTACTCGACGTTGGATTTGACAAAGGGTTATTGGCAGATCCCCTTATCTCCAATATCCCGTGAAAAAACAGCCTTCACAACGCCGTTTGGATTGCACCAATTTGTGACACTTCCATTCGGGCTGTTCGGGGCACCGGCTACGTTTCAGCGGCTGATGGACAAAATACTTGGCCCTCACTCCGCATATGCCGCTGCTTATTTAGATGACATCATCATTTTCAGTAATGATTGGCAGCGGCATATGCAACATCTGAGGGCGGTATTGTCAGCGCTGAAGCGGGCCAGGCTCACGGCCAACCCAAAGAAGTGCGCAATTGGGCGAGTGGAGGTAAGGTATCTGGGCTTCCACTTAGGTCACGGGCAGGTGCAGCCCCAAATTGATAAGACTGCAGCTATTGCAACCTGTCCGAGACCTAAGACCAAAAAGGAGGTGAGACAGTTTTTGGGACTGGCAGGATATTATAGGCGTTTTGTTCCTAATTATTCGGCCCTCGTCAGCTCATTGACTGATCTCACTAAAAAGGAGGGACCAGACACCGTCCAATGGTCGGAGCAGTGCCAACAGGCCTTCTCAAAGGTAAAATCTATACTTTGCGGGGGGCCGCTATTGCACGCTCCTGACTTTGCTCTCCCCTTTATTTTACAGACGGATGCATCCGATCGGGGTCTGGGGGCGGTTCTCTCCCAGGAGGTGGCAGGAGTGGAACGGCCGGTGCTGTACATTAGCCGCAAACTCAGTAAGAGTGAGGCTAAGTACAGCACCATAGAAAAGGAGGGTTTGGCAATAAGGTGGGCCGTTCTCACTCTTCGCTATTACCTCCTGGGCAGGGAATTCGTCCTCTGTTCAGATCATGCTCCTCTTCAGTGGCTCCACCGCATGAAGGATACCAACGCGCGGATCACCCGTTGGTATCTAGCGTTACAGCCTTTTAAATTCAAGGTGGTCCACAGGCCGGGTGCACAGATGGCGGTAGCTGACTTCCTCTCCAGGGCGGGGGGGGGAGGGCTGCAGGCCGGACGGCTCCCCGGCCTGAGGTGGGCGGTGTGGGTATGTGGAGAGGTAAGCATGATCGAATACCCAATGAGGGTGGAGAGCAT
>CAIGQZ010020682.1:0-10000 GCA_903798205.1 Danio tinwini
GAGACATCATTTAGTTGACTTGTCGTCGTTATCGAAAAACTCCCGAAATTTTCTCCCAGCTGCTGCGGTCGTCAGGGGGCGGGGAATGGCGCAAATTAAACAAAAATGCATTGACTGCAACAAATAAGATGCAAGTAAAAAAAAAAAAAAACATTTGGTATACAGTTAAAGGGGACGCGAATACACGTAAATTAGGGAAGTCTAATCAGAAAAACAAGTGAGTATACCGAGGGTGTACGCAATTATTGATCCTCAGAAGTCGTAATACCCAAACAGCTCATGGAAAAAAGTAGGCATACTGAGTATACAAGCGTATAGCCCCGACTACACCACTGGTCAGCATCACTGTAAAAACATCCTTAAACTCACAGTTTTCTGTTTTTGTGATTCATGTTTTTAATTTTATTTTTGTACCATTTATTTATGCTTTCAGATTGCATTATGGGACCTTGATCCTTCTTTTATCAACTTTTAACCTTGAAAAGTTAAAAAAAGTGACTTTTATAAGCATTCTTATTAGTGTAAAGTGATATATTGTCTGGATTGGTGTTTTATTTTACACTACAAAAGCCTAGTAATAAGCTGCCAGTACATGTTCTGCTATTTTACAGATTCATTTCTCTATATATTATACATTATGTTATTTCAAACGACTAACATGTCAATAAAAGTCACTATGTTAAACTGTAGAGTTGAACTTTTAACATCAAAAGTCGACAGAGCAGAGATCAACATCCCAAAACACAATTCACAACCGTAAATAAACATAGGGGAGAGCAGGGCAAAAAGTAACACTTTTTTGGGCCAAATATTGTAAAGTAATGGGGTTAGACAAACCTTTTTTTTTTTTCAACAACACACAAGTCTCTTCTACAAATGAGCACTGGTTGTATGATCGCCCGACCTATGGTTTTTGTGCAGTATTGCCAAAAGTATCACCTGCTGGGCAAGTTGTAACAGACAGAGGGTTAGTTGTAACACATGCTTATAAAGGCATCATTCATTCATTTTCTTTTCAGCTTAGACCCTTTATTAATCAGGGGTCGCCACAGTGGAATGAACCGCAAACTTATCCAGCATATGCTTTACGCATCGGATGCCCTTCCAGCTGCAACCCATCACTGGGAAACATCCCTACACAGTCATTCACACACATACACTACAGACAATTTAGCTTACCCAGTTCACCTATAGAGTGCATGTGTTTGGACTGTGGGGGAATCCGTAGCACCCGGAGGAAACACAAGCCAACATGGGGAGAACATGCAAACTCCACACAGAAATGCCAACTGACCCAGCTGGGGCTCGAACCAGCGACCTTCTTGCTGTGAGGGGATTGTGCTACCCACTGTGCCACCATGACGCCAGCTGTGGAGATGGTGATTTTAATATTGTTTTCTCCACCAATATATTATACACTTGGGAGAAATAAAAAAGAATGAAAAAATATTTGCAAAGAAACATTAAAAAAAGCTACGAAAATAACAAAGAAAGACTTGAGTAATGCATATTATAATATATGTATATTTACATTTTTTTTTACTTTTTCCCTTTACTAAAGTTTTAAGAGTTCACACTTATAGCTGATGATTGATTATAAAGCATGTTTGGAAGGCTGTCCCGGGAGAGAGCCCTGAGCTCAGAAGATCCTCGAGCCCAGGGCTCTCTCCCGTTGCAAGGCGAGTGGGAAGTTTGAGCTCAGGTAAATTTCGAAACTCTCCTGCTGTAGTTGCTAATGAATAGATAGTGATCGCTCTTAAGATATAACTACTTACTAGGAACATGTCTATAGTGCCGATTTGGATAAGTCAATTAACTTAAGTTGCCTGTTTTTGGATGGTGGGAGGAAACCGGGGGGGCCTGAGGGAAACTTACGTGAGCAAGGGGAGAACATGTAAGCTCCGCACAGAACCGTCGGCTGGCTTGGTAAGGAATAGAACCAGTGATGTTCTTGCTGTGACGCAACAGTGCTAACCACTGGGCCATCGTGCCACCCATCTAGGAAAGGAGGAGGAGTATCGGGTGGAAGGGGGCATTCTTCAAAACGAAGATGGCTGTCATATGGAACTTAAGGTAGTTATAGTGACTTAGGAATCGTCTGATTGGGGAATCATGAATTGGATAATGCATGACTAGCTGTTCAATAATAAGCATGTGATCCTCTTGAAATTATTCATTCATTCATTTTCTTTCCGGCTTAGTCCCTTTTTTAATCTGGGCTTGCCACAGCGGAATGAACCACCAACTTATCCAGCATGTTTTACGCAGCGGATGCCCTTTCAGCCGCAACCCATCACTAGGTACTTATTTATAACACATCAACCTTCTTGCTGTGAGGCGATTGTGCTACCCACTGCGCCACCGTGCTGCTCTCAAAATTAGTTTATAAATAAACTTCACTTATTTCCAGATTCTTGTTATTTTAATTATTCATTCATTCATTCATTAGCTTTTCGGCTTAGTCCATTTATTAATCCGGGGTCGCCACAGCGGAATGAACCGACAACTTAACCAGCACGATTTCACGCAGCGGATGCCCTTCCAGCTGCAGCCTATCTCTTGGAAGCATCCACTGTGAGGCGACAGCATCCATCTGTGAGGCGACAGCACTACCTACTGCGCCACTGCGTCGCCATACTTTTAATTAAGTAATTGATTTTTTGTTTCACCCTGAATCTGTACATTTGCTCGCATTTATTTTTATATACACCCCTGTGTGTGCTCAGCCATTGTGAGGGTGATCTGGAACTCCTCCTGACCCAGGGTTTGTGGTTTAATGTGCTCTGGTGTGGCAGGAGAGTTGTAGAGCGAATGGAGATGTCAGTGTTAATGGAGATGTTTCAGCAGTGTGTTCTGACACCTCGTGATGGATTACAGCCCTCCTGCAAAGCTGATGAGCCTACTAGTTGTTTGTTTATTTCATTACACTCGCTTGTAGTGTGTCGTTTCTGAACACGATCTGCTGTTGGCGGAAACAAGGCTTTAATGAAGAGAGTCTGGCCTATTACCTTCAAATCAAGGATTGTTTTATTTCCGTTAGATATTCTGGTAACACATTACAATAAGTTAGTATTTGTTAATGTTAGTTAAGGTATTTGCTAACATGAACAAACAATGAACAACAAATTTATTACAGTATTTATTCATTTATTTATTTATTATTGTTAGATCATGTTAACTCACAGTGCAATAACTAATCTTAACAAGCATGCATGTTAATCATACATTAGTAAATGTTAAACTATAATTAATAAATGATGCTCAAGTATTGTACATAATAAGCTCATGTAGTAAATACATTAACTAATAAAACCGTATTGTAAAGTGTGACCGATGTTCTGATAAAAAAAGAGCTCTGACAATATAAAAAATATGTTTTTTTATTAATGGTCACTAACAAAACATACATACAATGTATTTATATTCAAGTTTATGTAATAATATTTATAAATGACATATTCTAACATGAATAACTACAGTAACATAAATTTTGAACAATATTTTTGTTGTTTTTGAAAGCAGTACTACTAGCACATATACACATATACACACACACATATATATATATATATATGCATATGCTATATATGTTTTATGGACTTGGAGAAGGCATTCGACCGTGTCCCTCGTGGCATTCTGTGGAGGGTGCTCGGGGAGTATGGGGTCAGAGGCGCTCTGTCTCGTCCCTGTATGAACAAAGTAGGAGTCTGGTTCGCATTGCCGGCAATAAGTCGGACTTGTTTCCAGTGCATGTTGGACTCCGGCAGGGCTGCCCCTTGTCTCCAATTCTGTTCATAATTTTTATGGACAGAATTTCAAGGCGCAGCCTTGGGCTGGAGTGGGTCCGATCACAGGATTTCATCTCTGTTATTCGCAGACAATGTTGTTCTGTTGGCTTCATCGAGCATGGAACTTCAGCATGCACTGGGACGGTTTGCTGCCGAGTGTGACATGGCTGGGATGAGAATCAGCACCTCCAAGTCCGAGGCCATGGTGCTCCACCGGAGAAAGGTGGTTTGCCATCTCCAGGTTGAAGGAGAGTCCTTACCCCAAGTGGAGGAGTTCAAGTATCTCTGGGTTTTGTTCATAAGTGAGGGAAGGATGGAACGTGAGATTGACAGGAGGATTGGTGCAGCAGCAGCATTAATGCGGTCGATGTACCGGCCCGTCGTGGTGAAGAAGGAGCTAAGCCGAAAGGCAAAGCTTTCGATTTACCGGTCAATCTACGTTCCTACTCTCACCTATGGTCATGAGCTTTGGTTCATGACCGAAAGGACAAGATCTCGGATACAAACGGCTGAAATGAGTTTCCTTCAAAGGGTGGCAGGGTGCACTCTCATAGATAGGGTGAGGAGCTCTGTCACTCGAGAGGAGCTCGGAGTAGAGTCGCTGCTCCTCCACATCGAGAGAAGTCAGTTGAGGTGGCTCGGGCATCTGTTTCGGATGCCTCCTGGATGCCTTCCTAGGGTGGTGTTCCAGGCATGTCCCACCGGGAGGAGGCCTCAAGGAAGACACAGGACACGCTGGAGGGACTATGTCTCTCGGCTGGCCTGGGAACGCCTCGGAATCCCCCCGGAGGAGCTGGAGGAAGTGTCTGGGGAGAGGGAAGTCTGGAGTTCTCTCATAAGACATGCTATCCCCGCGACCCGGCCCCGGAAAAGCAGCAGAAAATGAATGAATGAATAAATATATATATTACTGTGATCCGTTACACACTGTTATAAGTCCGTCATCCGTAAAGATGACACGTAATGTACTAGAACTTTTATACTTTTATTGTTGTCCTTCACTTTCCTGTTCCACAACTCTTACCTGACAAAAACACGTGATCCTGTCTAACATCAACAGCATCACTTATTTTCCGAACTCTTAAAGTGACTTGCACTCTTTAATTATTACTTGTATAATGAACACATTACTCTAATTAAGCTCGAGATAATGATCAACTAAATATGCAACGCATTCCTAGTTCATATGGCGTAACAGCCGCAAACAACTTTGTAATTGTGCTGTTGCTTCCTACTAGACTAAAGCCTGGTTTATACTTCTGCGTTAAGTGATCGGCGTGACCCTCGCCGCAAGCCTTGGACGTAGCCGTGCATTTATACTTCTGCGCACTGTTTGTGTTGCTCTGCAATAACACTTCAGAAACACATTAAGGAACTGTACATTAAGGAACCGTTTTTTTCTGAACGGTTCCTTAATGTACAAGTGGCTCAAATTCGCTCATTTTGAGGCGGGAACCGGCGGAAGTGCAACAATTTTAATCATAAGGTAAAACACAAAACAACAGTCTCCATCCGGAGCTCCTTCACGAGACTCCACACTTGTAAACACTCGCTGCATCACGCTCACTTGGCTCTCACCTTTGCCCACACTCGTCAGCAATACCAAGCTGACCAATACATTTTTTGAGAGGTGCGCGTCAACATCGCCGACAGCCACCGCAAGGGCTATGCGTCCACGCGTAGGCTGCGCCTTGGCATACGCATGCGCTTGATGCAGAAGTATAAATCAGCCTTAAGTGTCACTGGCAATACGTTCAGTTGACGTTTTAGCAAGACATTCCTCATATAGGAGGAATGCCGCCTGTGGGGATTTTTTCGGGAGCTGCTTGTTGTATTTCCTCGTGATGTGGCGACAATTCTGTGACAGCTGTTACAAATATACCTATTTATTGTTCGATGTGTGTGACTATGATATTTCCATATTACCGACATGCTGTTTTTCTTTGATATGAATTCGTTAATGCTTCTGAAGCACCAGAGGCCATCATCCCACTCATCCGCGCTTTCCTTTTTGTTTGTTTGTTTTATTGTGGGCGTTCCGCATAGTTTGCTTGCACAATTCTGATTGGGCAAAATGAAAGTGTGCTCACTCAATTGACTAGTAAGACGCACAGACGGCAGTCACACATTTGCTCTGGGCGGGGAAATTTAATAATATATATTTCATATCGCAGCCTCTTGCGATTAGCTAATCGCAACGTTTTAAATCACAATTGAGATTTGATTTTAATTAAGTACACAGCCCTAGTGTCATCTGCATAAAGTTGAATCTGGCAGATTGAACAAAATTTAGGCAAATTGTTAATAAATAAAGTGCAGAGGGTCTAATGATGATCCTTGAGGGACACCCTATTCAATAACTGAATACTCGGAGTTAAAGCCTGTAAATGAAACGAATTTACGTCTATTAAGAAAGTAAAGGCTAGTACACACCGGGACGCTTTTCGTTTGCGTTTATCGTCAGCGTTTTCCAAAATGTTTTTTCGGATTCAAACCCAATCGATTTTCACAGGTGTCAAGCAGTAGAGTATGCAAAATCACTCCTTAACATTAGATGGCGCTACACAACTTTAAGCTCCTGACACCCGCTTGTAACACAGAGAAAGAAGACAAAGTTGACACGCTTGTTGTTATGGATGGTTCTAGCAGCAGCTCCAGCTCTAAGATGAAGAAATTATTATTGTTCACCAGTGCAATGAGCAGCTCCTTGTTCATCAGGCCCCTGGGCATCTTCTTCAATGTGCGCTCGCATTGACAGTGTTGCGCTTGAGCACCTCTAAGTGCTGTTTACTGTAACTTCAGCAGTTACGTGCACGTGCACAAAAGTGCCAATCTGATCGGTGAAGAATAAAAAAATGAGCATGAGGCGTTTTTTTTAAATTACGCTTTTGCGGCTGGCGTTTTGCGCGTTGGTGTGCACGATCACATTGACGCCCTTTATTTAGTCACGAGGCATTAAATGTCAACGGAAAACGTCTCGGTGTGCACAGGCCTTAAGAGTTAAACCCAAATCTTATCATGTTGTGTGTCTGCTGGACAATAACTAAATGCACTACAGAATGTTACGTTTACACACATCCGCAAATTAGATGTAAATGCATCAGCTTTTCACAGCGTAATACTTACTACTCATGAGTACTTTTGAAAGGGCTACTTTTTACTTATACTTTGAGTAATATTCACAACAGATACCTTTACTCTACTTGCACTACATTTTTAGGCAAGTAATGGTACTTTTACTTCAAGTATGATTTTTCAGTACTCTTTCCACCACTGAATGTAACGCATTACTTTACATAAAAATTAACGTAAAGCAATTAGTTACTTTTTTGGAGGAGTAACTCAATATTGTAATGCACTACTTTCAAAAGTAACGTTCCCCAACACTGGCTAACAATTTTGACCTTAGATTTTTTTTTTTTTTTAATAAAAACTGCTTTTATTCTAGCCGAAATAAAACAAATAAGACTATCTCCAGAAGTAAAAATATTACAGGAAATACTGACATACTGAAAAAAAATTACTTGCTTTATTCATTGTTTGGAAAATTCACAGAAGGGCTAATAACTCTGACTTCAACTGTATTCACACAAAAAAAATCAGTCATTGCTGCTTTATTTTGAGTTTGCACTGTTGTGAACACATCAAAACAAGTGTTTGTTGGATCTGTCATAAAATCATCATACTGTAAACCCACGCATCCTTTAAAATACAAAAGTTGACGCAGATGGAGCTTGCTGGAGCTACAGATATAATGAGACACTGGCCGCTCCACTTCTGTGCAGAAACGCCGCAGGATGGAGGCATGTGGCGAGTGGTGGTCGGTGCTGGGTTTCATCCGCTCCATGTTTTGGGTGAAGGGCCGAGGGCTTTATCCTCCATGCACAGCTGCTAAAGGCCTGGTTTATGTAGGTCTCTGAAAACACAGTGTAGTAACAGCAGGTGCGGGACGGTTGCTCCTGAAAGGCCAGCATGCATTATTAAAGCCCCGCCACCTCTTTGGTTACTCTTGCATCTGTTATGAAATAGTAGCGCGTGTTTGGCTGGGTCAGATGCATGCATGTCTGGCAGAGTTGAGTGAGAGCGGTCGGCCAATCAAAATACAGATCGCTCAAAACATATCAAGTTTAATTGGAGATCGGGTGACCAGAACTCTGACTGGGCATGGATAGTGTACTTTAGATTGGCATGCTGATACTGTGGACTATAATGTAATATCACAAGTTTTTTGCGACGTTCCTTGTCCAAATATTTTAAAATTCTTAAACTAAGAAGCATTTTTGGACAACTAAAACGTATTGTTTTGTTTTCAGAAACAATGAGTCAAAATGAAACGAGTTTCTCTATAAGTCAAGCAAAATAAACTGTAAATAGGGTAAGATAAATAATCTAATTTCAAAGTGAAGACAAGCTAATTTGCTTTCCCCATTGGCAGATTATTTAGCTTGCTTTATGGAAAAACTAACTTCATTTTGACTTATTATTTCTAAAATATTTTTCACCTTCACAAAATGCTTCTTGATTTAAGCATTTTTAGATATTTGGACTAGAAACAAGTCAAAGACTCTAAGTTAAGAAGAACATTTTTTGCAGTGTTCTGAATAAAGTGATGTTTATTGTAGAGGTTTTTAAAGAATTAAAGAGGACTTGCTTTTGGTGCATCATTTTCAACCCAGGCTCATTATGGATATGTACCCCTCTATACATTTCTGAAGAGCATGAAATACATCCCAGGAGCTACATTTTTTTTTTGCAGTTTTTGTTAACACAAATCCACCAGAGGCTGTTGTGTATGCTTTTCGAGATCTAAAATTACTCCCGCAAGTATCATTCGTGCCTGTTTTTCTTGCGTAAATCCACCAGAGGTCGCTGTCGACTGACTGACTGACTGACTGACCGATCCGCCCAAGCCCCCCTCCCTACACCCAACCAACAGTTTTTAAAAGCAATCCAGAAAAAGAGAAGCTGCCTGATTTTTACCACGTTTTTAGGTCTTACTACGTTCTCACCCTGTTATTCATTCATTTATTTTTTTTTGGCTTAGTCCCTTTATTAATTTGGGGTCGCTACAGAGGAATAAACCGCCAACTTATCCAGTATTTGTTTTATGCAGAGGATGCCCTTCCAGCCGCAACCCATCCCTGGGAAACAGCCATGCACCCTCATTCACACTCATACACTACGGACAATTTAGCCTACCCAATTCACCTGTACCGCATGTCTTTGGACTGTTGGGGAAACCGGAGCACACAGAGGAAACCCACGCGAAAGCAGGGAGAACATGAAAACTCCACACAGAAACGCCAACTGAGCCAGCAGAGGCTCGAACCAGAGACCTTCTTGCTGTGAGGCGACAGCACTACCTACTGCGCCACTGCGTCGCCTCACCCTGTTATTTTATTGTTTATTTTATGTTTTGCCTTTGTTTTCTGGAAGCGTTCTTTGCTTGACTCGAACCCTGTCGTGGTCAACTCTGATCTGCACCTCAAGTCCGCTGAAGTACATGGCGAGCCACTGGGCAAACTGAAAACACACAGAGGTAGTTAGTCAGCTGGTAGTCAGAAAAGAAACAGAAGCTGTCATACTGCACCGAAGCGTTCATTTGAAAGACGAAATGTAGCCATACATACCTCTGGTTACATAATTTGTAATTAACAATAGTTATTGTAGAGGTTTTTAAAGAATTAAAGAGGACTTACTTTTGGTGCATAATTTTCAACCCAAGTGCATTATGGATACCCCTTTATACATTTCTGAAGAGCACAAAATACTTCCAGTTTTTGTTTTTGCAAATCCACCACTGCGTAAGCTTTTTGAGATCCCAAATGTCTCTCGCAAGTGCCATTCGAGCCTGCTCTTTAGGCGTAAATCCTCCAGAGGCCACTGACTGACTGACTGACTTGGCTTTTGTTTTACCTTCTTTCTGGAACCATTCTTCGCCAGACTCGAATCCCATTATCGGGATCAGCTCTTCTCTGTGTCCACCGACATACGCTGTAAGCCACTGGACAAACTGGTAACAGCGGGAAAGCCGTCCATATGGAGGTAAGCGATCAGCTGCTAGCACAAAAAGGCGTCATTACCGCCCTGTAGCATTTGCTTTAAAGACAAAATGCAGCCATACAGTCTTCTGGCTACATAATTCGCGATCTCCAGTAATGTATATAGGGGTAATTTTTTTAGAATGAGCCTAAGTTGAAAATTAAGCATGC
>CAIGQZ010020686.1:0-7500 GCA_903798205.1 Danio tinwini
ATAGTAACTGATACTAAATACTATAGTAACTGATACTAAATACTATAATGTTGCATCATTCAATTAGGATTACATAAGTGACTATATATCAAGTGTTTGATTGACTCTTTTTTTCCCCTAATTGATTCAGTTTACATGTTCTAAAAGAGATCAAATTTAATCACATAAACATACTATAGTAGTTAGTAGTAAATAATATAGTGTTGCGTCATTTAATGAAGATGTCATAACTGACTAAAGTCTACTGAACATAAATGTTTGATTGACTCTTTTACCTATAAATGTAATAGTTTCAGTCGACAGGTTCAAAAAGAGAGCAAACATGCATAAAAAACTATAGTAATTAAGTAAATACTATACTGTAGTGTACATAGTGTGCATCAATATTAATGACGATTATATGATTGACTATAACCTACTGAACATAATTGTTTAATTAACTGCTTTCCTCTGAATGTAATAGTTTTAAAAATACTATAGTAATTTATAGTAAATACTACAGTGTTGCATCATTTAATTAAGATGATATAACTGACTATCATACGTGTTTGATTGACTCTTTTCCCCTCAATGTAATTGTTTCAGTTTACATGTTCAAAAAGAGAGCAAATTTATCACATAAAAATACTATAGTAATTAGTAGTAAATACTATAGTGTTGCATTATTTAATGAAGATGTTATAATTGACTAAAATCTACTGAACATCTCATAATTGTTTGATTGACTCTTTTTTTCTATAATAGTTTCAGTCAGAGATGTATAGTAACGAAGTAGAACTACTTCACTACTTAAGTACTAAAAGGCTGTATCTGTACTCTACTGGAGTATTGTTTTTTTTCTCCTACTTCTACTCTTACTTCAGTACATGTTTTCGATGAGTTTAATACTATTAGTTACTAATTAGTTACTCGTTACAATTATAAAAATGTTTTGAATCATTCCAAACCCACATTATCACTGCCACGGCTCTGTCACATATATATTATATATCATAAGTCGTAAACCATGGTTCTTTTCGTTCTGCTTAATCACATGCCCCAAAAAATATATTTAAAATAAACAAAACAACATGTCTTTTGACGGCTTTTTTAAATAACTATAACACAATACTTGTACTACTTTCAGTACTTGAGTAGTAAAATTTTAAATAAACTACTTGCAATACTTAAGTGCAAAAAATGTTGAATACTTTAGTACTTCCACTTAAGTATGATGCTTAAAGAGCACTTCAACTCCTACTCAAGTCACTTTTTTGATAGAGCACTTGTACTTTTACTTAAGTCTGGGTCTCTAGTACTTTATACATCACTGGTTTCAGTTGACAGGTTCAAAAAGAGAGCAAACCCACATGAAAAAATACTATAGTAATTTAGTAAATATTATAGTGTAAATAATGTGCATCAATTAATGAAGATGATATGATTGACTATAGCCTACTGAACATAATTGTTTGATTGACTCTGTTTCAGTCGACACGTTCAAAAAGAGAGAAAACCCACAAAAAATATATACTAAATACTACTTGCATCATTTATTGAAGATGATATAACTGATTATAGAACATTTCAGAATTGTTTGATTGCCTCTTTTTCCTATATAATTGTAATTGTTTCAGTTTACAGGTTCCAAAAGAGAGAAAACCCACAAGAAAAAAATACAGTAATTTACATTAAATAGTGGTTTTGAACCATACTATAGTAAAGTGTATTATATACTGTATCATATCTACACCTCCAGCAAACTGTATATATCATTAACAATGCTGAGATGAAAAACTGTAATAGTATACTTTAGTTTTTTTACAAAACAATTCGGCAACACTTTATTTTGATGGTTCATTTGAGTATTAGTAGACTGTCTGCTTAATATCTGCTGATGCTGCTCCTTCAATACATTTAACTGACTATAAGAAACTTTGCAAGTACATGTCAACTTACACTAACCCCAACCTAACAGTCTACTTATAATCTAACGAGAATCAGTTGGCATGTAGATGCAGTGTAACTTAAATTCAACAAACGGACCATCAAAATAAAGTGAGACCGTAAAATATGTTGCATACACTATAGTTAAAAAAATATATATTGAGTAATTTCTTTCATTTGCCAGTGATGGGTTGCAGCTGGAAGGGCATCCATTGCGTAAAACATATGCTGGATAAATTGGTGGTTCATTCCGCTGTGGCGACCCCAGATTAATAAAGGGACTAAGCTGAAAAGAAAATGAATGAATGAATAATTTGTTTGTATTATTATTAGTTGTTTTAAGCAATTAAAAAATCCCTTCAAGTGCTTTGCTATATAATTCAAATGCATTTAGCTATAAATTACTAATATATTTTCACGTGAGAACATGCTTTTGTTTTTCAGTTTCTTGTATCCTTAGATATAAAAGAACTGATTTCAGCTTCAAAGCTCAAACAAAACCTAAAATAATTAATTAACATTTACGGCAAAGAAATAAGAAATGCAAAAATGTGTTATATACTGTCCAATAACAAGTGAAATTTATTTATAAACTAATTTCACGAGGATCACGTGCTTATGAAAACAGCTGGTCCTGCATTAGCCAATTCATGATTCACCAATCAGACGATTCTTAAGCCTCTATAATTACCCTAAGTTCCATATAACAGCCATCTTCATTTTGAAGAATCCCCCCTTCCACCCCTACTCCTCCTCCTTTTCTATATGGGTGGCACAGAGGCCCAGTGATTAGCACTGTTGCCTCACAGCAAGAACGTCACTGGTTCTAGTCCTTACCAAGCCAGGCGACATTTCTGTGTGGAGTTTACACGTTCTCCCCATGCTCACGTGGGTTTCCCCCGGGTTCCCCGGTTTCCTCCCACCGCCCAAAAACATGCAACTTAAGTTAATTAACTAATCCAAATCAGCATCATAGACATCCTCCTAGTAAGTAGTTATCTCTTAAACGCAATCACTATCTGTTTAATAGCTACTACAGCAGGGGAGTTCTCCAGATCTAACTGAGCTCAAACTCCCCTCTCGCCCTGCAACAGGAGGGAGCCCCATGCTCGAGGATCTCATGAGCTCAGGGCTCTCTCCCGAGACAGCATGCCAAACAAGCTTTATAATCAATCATTAGCTAAGTGTGAACTCTTGAAATAGGTTTTATGCGCACAACTTTCCAAGTCATCATGTTTACAAGTACACGGTCACCTTTAAGTTATTCGTAAACATTCTCATTTGCGATTATGTTTTATGACAATAATATGGAGTAGGCTAAATAATACAGGCGATAATATTGGGATGATACATACTTCTTCCGTTATTCGGGCGATTGTACAGCACAAAATATATTCTGCCCATATCATTGTAATGCATTATTCATGCAATTGCCTATAATTTCACACATTCCTTCATTCATTTTCTTTTCGGATTAGTCCCTTTATTTAATCAGGTGTCGCCACAGCGAAATGAACCGCCAACTTATCCAGCATATGTTTTACACAGCGGATGCCTTTCAGCCGCAACCCAAGACTGGGATACACCCATACACTCTCATTCACACACACTACAGCCAATTTAGCTTATTTAATTCCCCTATAGCGCATGTGTTTGGACTGTGGGGGAAACAGGAGCACCCGAAGGAAACCCACAGCAACACAGGGAGAATATGCAATTTCCACACAGAAACGCCAACTGATCCAGCAACCTTCTTGCTGTAAGGCAATCGTGCTACCCACTGCGCCACCATTACTATCACGCCCCCAATTTCACACAGTCATTACTATTTATAATCAAAATATGAAATTATTTAGTTATCAAATGTAGCGGAGCGATCTTTTGATTTACAATGTCGATCAGATGTTATGCTCGACCCACATAAATCTGATATAGACCGGGCCAAATTTGAATATATTTCAATAATATATACTTGAACATACATAATTGTAATTAATTAATGGTTGAAAACAATATGAAAAGGCCATTTTTGCTTTATTTTGAAATATATGTTGTACATATGACATATACAGTTGAAGTCTGAATTATTAGCCCAAGGAAATTTTCACAGTATGTCTGATAATATTTTTTCTTCTGAAGAAAGTCTTATTTGTTTTATTTCGGCTAGAATAAAAGCAGTTTTTAATTTTTTAAACACCATTTTAAGGCCAATATTATTCGCCCCTTTAAGCTATATATTTTTTCGATAGTCTACAGAACAAACCATCATTATACAATGACTTGCCTAATTACCCTAAACTGCCTAGTTAACCTAATTAACCTAGTTAAGCCTTTAAATGTCACTTTAAGCTGTATAGAAATGTCTTGAAGAATATCTAGTCTAATATTATTTACTGTCATCATGACAAAGATAAAATAAATCAGTTATTAGAGATGAGTTATTAAAACTATTATGATTAGAAATGTGTTGAAATAAATCTCTCCGTTACACAGAAATTGGGGAAAAAATAGCCAGGGGGGCTAATAATTCTGACTTCAACTGTATGTGTAATCCAAACTTTTTATGTATAATTTGCATTAATATCAGATTTCTAGGCGTCACAGTGGCGCAGTGGGTAGCACGATCACCTCACATCGAAAAGGTCGCTGGTTCGAGCCCTGGCTGGGTCAGTTGGCATTTCTATGTGGAGTTTGCATGTTCTCCCCGTGTTGGTGTGGGTTTACTTCGGGTGCTCCGGTTTCCCCCACAGTCAAAACACATGCGCTATAGGGGAATTGTGTAAGCTAAATTGGTCGTAGTGTATGTGTGTGAATGAGTGTGTATGGGTGTTTTCCAGTGATGGGTTGCAGCTGGAAAATCCGCTGCGTAAAACATGTGCTGGATAAGTTGGCATTTCATTCTGCTGTGGCGACCCCAGATTAATAAAGGCACTAAGCGGAAAAGAAAATGAATGAATGGATGAATAATAATACTTATGCAGTTTTATGATGCTTCTGATGATGATTTATTTTGCATTTAGTCTATATCATCATATTACAGTGATTAATGTTTATAAAATATTCTACAAAAGTAATGAAGCTAAAAAATAAATTGTACAAAGAAATGTTGGATACAGGGAAAAAAATCAATTTTGGATTATTTTAGTAAAGACTTTGCGTCGTTTTCAAACCGTTTGTTATAAAAATAAAGCCAAAATCTGATCCATACAGCAAAATATTGCCTCTCTCTAATCAGAGGCAGGGAAGAGAAAGCAGCTCTCCTCCCCCATCCAAATCAATAATCAAACAAGCATGCCACTTGATCAATGCATCGTTGCTATGGGGGATGCAACAAGTAACCAATCTATCAATAAACCTAATTCCAATCACATTTGAATGTACAATGAGGAGGCATACAGGCAACCATCAAACAAATACCAGAAATCAGCAGCTAGCTTTCCATACAGTGCCCAGCATAATTGAGTACACCAATATTTTAACCCATTTCTCAGTGAATATAGGCAAAGTATTTTGGTGCATTTAAACAAAACAGATTTATTAAACAGATATATTTATTAACATATTTTAGTCACCAAACATATTTAGAAATTTAAAGATAATACATTTAAATTCAAGCAAAATATTGCAAAAATAAATCACAACCTACAAAATTTCAACTAAATTTTACTTTTTTTTCTTCTCTTGATTTTTCTTCTTTTTAAATTTGTATTTAATATTTTTCAATAACATAAAACTTTGTTGGTACTAGTTTTTGGACCGTTATAATGAGTTACTTTGTTAGATAAGCTCCAGATTTGGCTTCAGTACTGATTAATCTGATGTATATGCACAAATTTAATATTTTATACACTCTCAGAAAAAATGGTACAATATTGCACCAAAGAAGGTGCAAACCCCTGTCACTGGGGCAGCACCTTTTTATGGAACAGATCTGTACCTTAACACAAAGAAACACATTTGTACCATTGCAGTTTGTACCTTTAAGGACATGATTTGTACAGTGGGAAACCAAAATGTCCCTTTGGTTTTTAAAACCTGCAGATACAATATTGAACCTTCATCAAAGGTACAAATCTGATCCATGAAGGCACCACTACAGTGACAAGACACTTTGTGCATTAACAGTGTCAAATGTGTTCCTTCAAGAACTATTTAAAGGCATTTTGCTACTGAATATCCAAAATGGGTCAATTTATTTTCAGTAAATATAAAACATCAAATACATTTAATAAACAATGTTTCTAAAGAAGTTTCTTTGTGTGTAAATGCACCTTTTCATTTACAATAAAGAATAAAAACACTTTAACATCAATTAAAGATCTATTTCACAACACTTTTCACACAAATGTTACAGGAACACACTCTCCCATCTACAATATATAACATTTTCCTCCAGTTTTCACACAATATCTTTATAATCATCTAAAAGTTAATTTAATTAATTTTAAAATAGAAACAGAATTATGCAAAAGTATTGTGATGAGAGATGCACAATGTCTGATTAGTTTTACAATAGTAAAATGTCTGCATCAACACTTTGCATATGCAGAACTTTTGCCAGCTCACGTGTGTAGTGGAAAGCCAAAAGGTGCGGATATCAATAATGAAACTGTGTTTATCAGAAAATGCTCACCAAACGTTTATTAAAAATGCCTCAAATGTTTAGTTTACAATACCTATAGTTTTGGTTTACCAGTGGTCTTGTATTATAGAACTTAATAATGAATGTTTATGAGCTTCTTTATGCTTTTAAATGATGATTCATGTTTTAATATGGAAATTATTCATAAATCACTTTGCCTTTCCAGTCATATTTATTTTCAGAGATATTGTAATAAAGGAGTTGTCCAACACTTGTGTAGCTTTTTTTATGAGAGCAATTGTGTACCTTCATTTCATGACAGGTACAGATCAGTATCATAAGAGGACTTTTCTGTACCATATAAGCTACAACTTTTACAAAGGTGCAAAACTGTTCCTTAAGGAACATTATATGTACCACCGTGTACCTTTTTTCTGAGTGTAGCTTCCTTTTAAAAATATGAATTTAAAAGATAGATTTGTAAGGGGTGTGCTTATATATGCTGAGCACTGTATATTGTTCTTATATTTTAATAAAATAAATTTGTCCTAATTATGTGCATATCAAAGTCTAGTGGAGGATGAATCATCCTCTTTTAATAAAAAAATGTTGGTTTATGTGGCACTATATGCAAATTATTTACTGTATGACATACAATTTTATGTTTAAATTTCAGGTTTATGAAATATATTTAATATATGCAGGATATATTTTTGGTTTTGAATTATTTTGGTATCGTCCATTTTCTTTTTCGGCCCTTTATTACTCAGGGGTCACCACAGCGGAATGAACCGCCAACTTATCCAGCATATGTTTCACGCAGCAGATGCCCTTCCAGCTGCAACCCATCTCTTGGAAATGGGTACACTCTCGTTCATACACTACGAACAGCCTACCCAAATTACCTATAGCGCATGTCTTTGGACTTGTGGGGGAAACCGGAGCACCCGGAGGAAACCCACGCCAACACAGTGAGAACATGCAAACTCCAC
>CAIGQZ010020686.1:10000-11520 GCA_903798205.1 Danio tinwini
CAAAGTGGATTAAATTCATTTATTTCCTCAACATTCTACACACAACCCCCATAATGACAATGTGAAAAAAGAGTTTCTGAAATTGTTGCAAATTTATTAACAATAAAAAGCTGTAAAATCACATCAGTATTCACAGCCTTTTCTCAACACTTTGTTGATGCTCCTTTGGCAGCAATTACAGCCTCAAGTCTTTCTGAATATGGTGCCACAAGCTCGGCACACCTGTCTTTGGGAATTTTTGCCCATTCCTCTTTGCAGCACCTCTCAAGCTCTATCAGGCTGGATGGGAAGCGACGGTGTACAGCCATTTTCAGACCTCTCCAGAGATGTTCAATAGGATTTAAGTCTGGGCTCTGGCTGGGCCACTCAAGGACATTCGCTGAGTTGTTGTGAAGCCACTCCATTGATATTTTGGCGGTGTGCTTTGGGTCATTGTCCTGCTGAAAGATGAACCGTCGCCCCAGTCTAGGGTCAAGAGCACTCTGAAGCAGGTTTTCATTCAGGATGTGTCTGTACATTTATCTTTCCCTCTATCCTGAATAGTCTTCCAGTTCCTGCTGCTGAAAAACATCCCCACAGCATAATCCTGCCACCACCATGCTTCACTGTAGGGATGGTATTGGCCTGGTGATGAGCTCTGCCTGGTTTTCTCCAAACGTAACGCCTGGCGTTCACTCCAAAGAGTTTAATTTTAGTCTCATCAGACCAGAGAGTTTAGTTTCTTATGATCTGAGAGTCCTTCAGTTGCCTTTTGGCAAACTTCAGGCAGGGAGTGTCTTCCATCTGGCCACTCTACTATACAGGCCTGATTGGTGGATTGCTGCACAGATGGTTGTCCTTCTGTAAGGTTCTCCTCTCTCCACAGAAGAACGCTGGAGCTCAGACAGAGTGACCATCAGGTTATTGATCCCCTCCCTCCCTAAGGCCCTTCTCCCCCGATCACTCAGTTTAGATGGCCGGCCAGCTCTAGGAAGAGTCCTGGAGGTTCCAAACATCTTCCACTTACGGATGATGGAGGCCGCTGTGCTCATTGGAACTTTCAGAGCAGCAGAAATTTGTTTCTGTACCCTTCCCTAGCCTTGTGCCTGGAGACAATCCTGTCTTGGAGGTCTACAAACAATTCCTTTGTCTTCATGCTTGGTTTGTGCTTTGCCATGCACTGTCAACCCTGGTGTATATAGACAGGTGTATGCCTTTTCAAATCATGTCCAATCAACTGAATTGACCACAGGTGAACTCCAATGAAGCTGCTGAAACATCTCCAGAATAATCAATGGAAACAGAATGAACCTGAGCTCAATATAGAGCTTCACGACAAAGGCTGTGAATACTGATGTACATGTGATTTTACAGCTTTTTTATTGTTAATAAATTTGCAACAATTTCAGAAACTCTTTTTTCACATTGTCATCATGGGGGATTGTGTGTAGAATGTTGAGAATGTTTTCTCAAAAATATCCATGCATGTGTGTGTAGATAGATAGATAGATAGATAGATAGATAGATAGATAGATAGATAG
>CAIGQZ010020688.1:0-10201 GCA_903798205.1 Danio tinwini
TTATTAGCCCCCCTGTTTATTTTTCCCCCAATTTCTGTTTAACGGAGAGATTTTTTTCCAACACATTTCTAAACATAATAGTTTTAATAACTCATTTCTAATAACTGATTTATTTTATCTTTGCCATGATGACAGTAAGTAATATTTTACTAGAATTTTTTTCAAGACACTTATATACAGCTTAAAGTGACATTTAAAGGCTTAACTAGGTTAATAGGCAGGTTAGGGTAATTAGGCAAGCTATTGTATAACGATGGTTTGTTCTGTTAACTATAGAATAAAAAATAGCTTAAAGGGGCTAATAATATTGACCTTAAAATGGCTTTTAAAAAATGTAAAACAGCTTTTATTCTAGCCGAAATAAAACAAATAAGACTTTCTCCAGAAGAAAAAATATTGCTCTGTTATTGCTCATCCTTGCTCTGTTAAACATCATTTAGGAAATCATTTAGAAATATTTAAAAAAGAAAGAAAAAAAATTCAAAGAGGGGCTAATAATTCTGACTTTCTGTGCGTGCGTGTGTGTATATGTCATATATATATATATATATATATATATATGTGTGTGTGTGTGATTTTAACTAAGCTGTTTTTTTGTGATTAGCTAATCGCAATGTTAGAAGATTTAAAGTGAGTTTTCAAAATCTGGCAATTTAGACACGATTTTCATGTAAATTCCATTTGAAATGGTAATAATAACTGTAATTTACAGTGGTTTACCCTGAATTGTCCTTGTAATCCACTCCAGAAGGATGACAAGAAGTGGGGGACAGGATTGGGAAAGGTCTATTCAAACTCGGGACACCCTGAGTGCTATATGTTGATGCACTAACCACTGGGCTATCGCACCGATTTGCCCTCATTGCCTTTAATCAAAAACCATAACCTTCCATCTATATTCACTTTGATCTTCGAAATGATCTATCTTCACTTTGGGTCACTTGCATTGTCTTTAAGATGGGACCATCAGGTTATCTGCAGTGCTTTTATCCATTTATCAATCATCCAATATTTTGTTAGCAACGACAAAATATATTTGTTTTTTCCCATTTCAGGGCCATTTCAATTGGATGCAAGCAGTGGTGAAAAGAGTACTGAAAAATCATGCTTAAGAAGTACTATTACTTACCTAAAAATGTAGAGCATGTAGGGTAAAAGTATGTGTTGTAAATATTACTCAAAGTATGAGTAAAATATAGACCTTTCAAAAGTACTCAAGAGTAGTGACGCTATAAAAAGCTGATGCATTTACATGTAATTTGTGGATGTGTGTAAACGTAACATTCTGTAGTGCATTTAGTTATTGCCCAGCAGGCACACAAAATCATGAGACATTAATATTAGGTTAGATTTAGGTTGTGACATCAGGTGACCAAAATTTAATGTCTAAGGACGTTGATGGTTGATTTTAGGTTGTTAGAAAGTGACCAAAATCTAACGTCGAGCCAACATCTTAAACCAACGTCATATTGATGTCAAATACTAATATTTATTCATCACATAAGGCAACCAAAATCCAATGCCTGATAGAAGTCATATTGGTAAAGTCCACTCAACGTCAAACTGTAACATTAGACGCTGATATTTGGTTGGACGTTAGATTTTCATTTCCAAACAAAATGCAACATCCCCTCAACAATGGGGTACATCAATCTGACGTCATGTTGACGTCTTGTGCCTGCTGGGTGTTTTCAGCCATTTCGGTTATTATACAGTGAACATCTGTCATCTCATCAGTGACATGCATCTAAACAGTCTCTGGGTCATTGCGTGTAAAGATTTTAGTCGTCTTCTTGGACACTTTTAAGGCTTCCAAACAGTTTGCTGCAATTATAAATTGCCCATGTCTTGAGGTAGTTCATTATGAGGCGATTTATCATCTATGTGCGATTTGCTTGGACAGGAATCACAAGACTGATTTTTCTAATCTTCACAGACAAGAAAAAAAGTAGTGATGCCAGGTTGAAGGATAGTAGAGTAAAAGTACAGTTACAGCACTAAAAATGTACTCAAGGGAAAGTAAAAATACACATTTTTAAAACTACTTAGTAAATGACAATTTCTGAGAAAACTACTCTACATTAGTTTGAGTATTTGTAATTCGTTACTTTACACCACTAGATGCAAGTCATGGGGGGAAAAAGTTCCATTTCATGGCTTTTTATTTTATTTTAAGAAAAACTATGAAACCAATGCATGTGCGTAAGAGTATCAACTTTATTTTCTTAAACAATACAAAATATCACAAAAAATTGCAGCATTAAAAAAAAAAACAGACTGAGAAAGACTGGTTCTCAAACAACCAGCATGAGTCCATATGATCTCTCTGCACATCTCTCCAGCAGCAGTATGGATTCAGCCAAAGTGTGCTAAGCATCTTCAGGTTTGTCGGCCGGAGGGCCGCAGGGCTGCAGCATCTTCTCCATTAGGTTAAAGCGCACCCGAGCCTTGCTCTCGTTCTCTGAGACGGCAAAGTAGTTGAGAAGATCGAAATGACCCATGTAGGAGCAGTACGAGTCTCTGTGCTGGTTAACCAGCCATTCCCACTTGCTGGTGTCCGCGTGACCCGTGCCGATGTATTTGGACTGAAGATGCTCCAGCTGGCTGTGGATGTTGTAACGGTCCGTCATCTTCAATTAAAAAAATCTGTGTTTCTGACACAAAGAAAAAAACAACAATTTTAATTGAATAAAAATAACCCCGCCTAAAGTACAAAAGAAGATAAAATACTAATTAAATGTTATCATAAATCTTCATGTATTGTTTGTACTAGATTTTACACACTTGTGAACTTCGCTTAAAATATGACAGAATTTAGTATAATATTTCTTTGAATTATTTACATATATATTAATAAGTACAGGTGAGAACAAACAGGTTTCATTATTAATATAAATCGTGTCAGCCTCAAACAGAGTTGTCATTTCTTATGAGACCAACTGCACTATAGTTTTATTAAAACGTGGCTGCTGAGCGCACGCGCCTTGGAAGCAATGCCAATAAGCTTAGGGTGTCAGTTTGTCATTTCCACATGGGAGTGACGCAAGCAGCGTGCACGTAACGTGTGCGCATTTTCCAGGTACACCAAGTTGAAAAACATCTGAACTTTTCCAAATGCCGCAAGCGCTAGAACTAACCAATCTGCTTCATACTTTGTGAGGAATATACACATATTAGTAACAACAGCAGCCTAATTACCTCAGAGTAACACAAAGCATGTGCTTGTCACTTCAGATTAGAATAACAATACATGCGAAATGAGTGCCGTATAGCAGCTGTGACAAGATTGTAAATAAAAAAGGACGTCGCTATAGTGGCTTTTTGGTGTGTCTTCTTGTGCATCCCAGCCACTAGCTCCCCATCTGAAAGAGTTTTTAGCATAGGAGTAATGTAGTCATTCAACTTCACAATTTGTAATGTTCTGTATGTATTTGAAGAATGATGGCTGGTTCCTTTACTTAAAAGCTCAGATTTGATGATCATAATTTGTTTTGTTTAGAGTTTGATGTTTACTGTAACACTATTGTTCACACCTTACAGATGATGATCTACCTTTACCACAGCACACACTTTGTAACATTTTATCAAGTTTAAGAGTCTAACAAATATTTATTTTATTATAAAGAGGTCAGACATCTTGTTTAAATATTTTAACTACTTGCCTTGGTAATGTTGGTAAATTAAAATAAAGTGAGTAAATAAAAAAAATCCTAATATTCCTAAATGTGGTGTTAAAAAATATTGAATGGTTATCGATATCAAATGATACAAAACATGATTTTGTGATAATTTTTTTGCAATATCGCTCAGCCCTATGTTGAGCTTGCATTTTTATTTATCCTTTCAAGTGTTTTTAAGGGCCTGTGAGGGTTTTAAAAGCATGCAGGCCTAACAAATTAAACTGGTTTTAACTTTGACAAATTGTACTGAATTGTTTGTAAAATGAAGACTATGCCATATTATTTTACATTTGATTATTCAATTACTTTATACCTGAATTCGACTACTCAAAAAATAAAATGCTGTTTATATAACTTGTGTCTTTTCTTTATTGAATTTATCTATTCTTTTGGATTGTTCCTCATATTTTATGCACTCCCCTACAATCATCTTAATCGATCTAAAATTATAAATTCTTTCCAAACAGTTAATCAACACATCTAGTAAGATTCACATCAAAATATATAATCGCAAAATAAAAATAACTCACAATGTTAGATTTGTCCAATATCGTGCAGCCCTACGGCACCTTATTTTATTATTATTATTTTACAAACTATTTGGTATGTCTGATTCAATAATAGGAAGAAATAAGTGTTTGTATTTTAATGTGCCAGTAACTCAAACACATTGCAAATGTCTAAATATCCTTATTTTGTTGGATCTCCGAAAACTCCTATTATGGTAAAGTAATATTAAAGGCCCTGTATGGCCCATTTCAAGAGACAGGTTTATTTTAATGTGGTGCAATAAGCAAATCAATAAAATGAACACATTTTGTTTTTGTTTTTTTTAAACCAAATGTGAACAACTGAGCATACAGCTGTTAATTTTTTAAAATGAAAAATAAACTATAAATGCATCATGTATCAAACTAGAATACAGATCAGATCAATAGCATAGAACAAAATTAAATATTTTTTCCCCCAATGTTTGCATAACAGTAACTTATGCAAGTTAGTAGTATTCTACAAGTATTACTTATCCTAATCTCCTTTTAGACTGTTACTCTTGGATTCCTTTTGAATTCTTGCGTCGTAAAGCACTATACGGTTCAGTCTCAAAGACACATTGGGATATAAATGCAGATTCAAATCCAGATTGTTAAAATTGACCAAAAAATCTAATCTGGATCATTTAGCATATAGCTCAGAGGCATTGCACGTTTACAAAGCATGCTTGATTTAACGCAGTATGACTAAATGTGTTTGTTATTCCAAATTATGAACATTTTGAAACATGACAAAAAAATCTCATAAATTTTCATAAATTAAAACAAAGAACAATCAATAGAGGTAAAGTTGGTTTTATATTCAGACATTCAGACTTTCTCCTTAATAATATATTTTCATTGAAATGAAAAGTATTCATTGTAAATTCTAAATAGGGAAATCATATTAGCAGCCAATGATTATCAAAGTACAACATTGTTCACAGTCAATTAGATAGTGTTAATGTTGTTTTGAAGTCATACTTGCATGCTAATTCCGATCGAATATTCAAAGTAACATAGTAAACAATATAGAGACTTCTAAATGAACGAATGTGCGAATATAAAACCAACTTTACCTCTATGACCAATCATAGTAACGTAAGCGTTGCGTTGTATACAAACTAGCAAACTATGTATGCTAATGTGGATATATTACATTACTTCAAAGAGTTTTGTCCCTCGGCTAACACTAGTGGCGGTTATTACTGTAAATATTATCGGTTTACTTACCTATGGTGAAAAACTGTGATGTGTTGGAAAAATACGAACGATTCCTTCAGGAGTTACTGTAATCAACGGCTGCGCGAAGATAACAGGACTTCACCCGGACCGGAAATAGTTACTCGGAAATCTGTATGTGTGGAAAATATCACCGCAGTCAAGAGTTCCGCTTTGGTGGAAAGCGCTGCTCATGCTGCAGGGCCTTATTAATGTGATGTGATAACGACTGATTGATTATCCTCCGTATTACATATACGTTGAATGTGGAATGTGTGGAGGTGGAATATTTGTTCTAGCTTACATAATATTTTATTATTAGCTTACCTGACTATCATAAATACTTCTCTAGGAAATTGAAGGTGGTTGGAAAAACAGTCAGCTTAGCCACATCTTTAACATTTCACTGATAATAATAGAAGATAAATGTATAATAAAATATAATGTTATGTAAAATCTTCTGTAGGTTATATATCGTAATTACATACATTGTAAAAATCCTCCATTTTAGGTTTCTTGCATTAAACGAGGAGCTCTAGGGTGCTCTCATAAGTATTGTATGTCCAGCAGTCTAAATGATAATATTATTAATGTTATTAAGAGAAGTACTTACCTCAGGGGTGGTACACTCGGTCCTAGAGGGCCAGTGTCCTGCATATTTTAGTTACAACCCCAATTAAACACACCTGAACCAGCTATATCAAGCTCTTTCTAGGTATACTAGAAACTTCTAGGGAGGCGTGTTGAAGAAAGTTGGAGCAAAACTATGCAGGGTACTGGCCCTCCATGTCCGAGTTTGTACACCCCTGAACTACCTTAACTCTACAGTCTGGTTGAAGTATGTTATGCCAAAAAAAATCCAGAAGTTGTCACCAAGTCAATCAACAGCACTAGTCACAACATTTTGTCTACCATTGAAGTAAAAAACAAAGAAATCCATCCTGCCATGTGGACTGATTTTGGTGAAAATATGCAAGGTAAGCTTTTTTTTTTTTTTTTTTTTTGACATCACATTTTAAGAACTTTAAATTATAAAGTTATGTTACTTGCACATGATCACTGTTCCTTGCTGGTGGAATCAATTAACATGCCCTTGAATCTTGAATCCCTGTGAATATCTGAGAGACAGCTGAAAAATAACATGTTCCATCAACACTTAATTGCATCCTACACAAAAAATTAAAAATCGATACTTTCACTTCGCAATATTTCTCTTTTCTAGCTTTTATTATTGTTAATAATGCTTAAAACTCAACATAAGGCGAATGCTTTCTTGTTATTTGGCCTTTTGTTTGATGAATCATTTGTTACATTCCTCAATTATTGGAACCTCACTTTTGATACAGTGGTCTGCTAAATTAATAAATGTAAATGCTTGATGCACATCATAGATGTTTATATATTAATTTCAAAGTCATTTATATTTTATTAAAGTATTATAGTATAGTATTAAAGTATTTATATATTACATTAGATGTCGCCTATGCTATTGCTGTCCATTGGAAGGAATGCATCAATGGAGCCACCATTTTAGTACAGGGTAGCGCTCCTTTGAAATGAATGTGGGACCAAGGTGCAGCGGAGAACTGGCAACCCTGAGCCAGAGATATATACACATATATACAGATATCTATGATCGGGAGTTTTCCCGGTGGTCAGTATGCAACTATTTTTTTAAATTACAAAAATTATAATTTTACATCTTTTTTTTACATTGATGGATAAGTGATTGCACGGGCATTGCCAACAAAGAGCGTTCTTGTGTGCATGGAATTGTGTTATCCTTCCTCGGTTAAATTTGACCTAATCCATGTCTTGAAACACTGCCCCTCTCCTGCTTTCACTTCTAATGCTAGTGGAGCAATTCGTTTGTAAATGAATCTCTGTTATGAATGATTCGTGTGAACCATCGATATCCCTGTGTCAATGTGTGCATCCATCTTTCTTATCTAAATGGTATTTAACATTTATAATATTCAATAATTTAGGGTGGACAGTATGCACATAGAGGCGCAGAAACTGTTGTTAGTAGGCACCCTTATACTGTAAGTTACTTAAAAAACTAGCCGTTACTTCATTTAGCCGACAATAATACAAGTTTCTGGCACCGCAACATCTTGTTGTCGTATTTCATTTACATAGTTTGCTTGTTTTATTTTAGAAAACTAGCATAAACCTAGTATTTAGAGCATGTTGGTGCTGCTTTGCCTAATAGTCAGTGCAGTAAGAGGTTGTGTTATCATCAATAATGTAACTTGCTGAGCACAAAAGTTCATAACATACAAAAACTAAATCTTACCTATAAAACGTTATGCTTTGTTTGCTCATTACTACACCCATACACAGCGCTAAAGTCCAGCATCTTCACATTGGCCTTAGTCTTCTTGACTAGTGCGGTTAAATGACATTTGTCCTGGGAGCACTGTACAAATGTGGCGGCGCAATTGACGCATGCTCAGGGTCCGTATGCGATATCTAGTGTATTTATATCTATGAATGCACATGGGCAGACAATAAAGAGATTTTGTCATGAAGACTTTCACTTCTCTGATTGATGGAGATATTATTTGTAAAATCATGTGCAATAACAGGTTTCATTGGGGAAAACAACCAAATGAAAGCAGATCTTTTTTCCTTTTTAAAAATTAAATAAGAATCTTGGTCCTAAAGCGTTTGGGAAAAACAAGCATGTGAGTCATCAAAAATGAAATCAGGCAGTTGGGAATGGGTTTTATTTATTTCGTTATTGCAATTTTGAGGAAATGACAATAATGGTCTCACTTCTGCAACCCATATTTTCTTTTAAGATTAACAATCTGTCACTAATAGAGTCTACAATTGACAGTATCAGTGGTCAAACCTTTATCTCATTGAAAGAAAAACTAATGTACATTTTGCTCTCATGCAGACCAGTTCTTCTTGTGCAGTGCATTTATTTGGAATCAAGATGTCTGTGCAAGAACATTTCAAGTGAAAATCATCTATTGTTTACAAACACATATAATAAATACGTTTTTAAAATTTTAACATAGGCCCTACTTTCTAAATAAAAAAAAAACAAAAAAAAACAAAAACAAAAAAACAGATGTTTCTAGAAGTCTGATTAACACTTGACCAGAATCACATATTGTATTGTAGGAATATATTGCAGATAAGCCAAACTGTATAAGTGATACCTGTGATTTGTGTGCTTTTTATTATATGTGAGTCATCTACTATAAAAACACTCGAGCTCAGATCCTAGTAATGATTTATCTCTTTAAATCAGCTACATTTGATGTAAAATCTTTAGAGAGCAGAGACAGGTGTTTGTGGAATCCGTGGAAATGTGATAGCTGAGAATCACACATTAAAAATAGTGTTTTTTGGCACAAAGTCAACAATTCTTCTTTTGTCCCCATAATGACATATTGCATGAGGTGTGAAAATCTCCAGCTTTCTGACAGCCGCGTTGGTTTGTAGAAGCACACCACATCAGGTATGGGGAAGAAAAGGCTAGAATTTACAGAAGAAAAAAAAAGAAAGAGAGAGAGAGAGAGAGAGAGAGAGAGAGAGATTGATCTGAATTTTGTTGATTTGATTCATTTATATGGAAATGTATGAAATTGTTTTCAAAAGTCTGTTTTCTCATTTCATACAGTGTTTTCAAATGTATAAATTTTGGAGGGGTAATTTTGGGTGTTTCATTCTTAATTTGTTAACTTTAACTGTAATTTGGCTCTTTCACTGTCATTCAGGAACATTTCATGCATGCCCCCTGTGACAAACGAGATACTGCATGCGAGGAACTAACGCTATCTCATGGCAGTTCGTAACTTTTTAATTTAGTGGCTAATTCCTATGAATTTGTACGATCTAATTTGTACAATTTAGTACGATTTGCTCATTACCCAATGACGGTTGGGTTTAAGGGTTGGGTGCCACGCCTCCTTTTTTAAATCGTACATTTTTGTACAACTGAACTCGTATGAATTCGTACGAATTAGCCACTAAACTGACAAAACGTAAAATACTTACGTTTCCTCGTGAGATCAGGTTGGAGGAACTGCTGGAAGAGTGTTGTTTTAATGGAATTTTTGATACTACACCGAATGGGAGAAAAAACCCCTCCACATTTCTCTGTAGATGCAGAGAATAGCATCAAACAGCCGTCTGTATATAGACGTATATAGTATATATCTCATCAAAATGCGACAAAAATCATACGCGGCGAAAATCCTACACAACGGTAATAGCTTGATTAAGGTGCTTACATGTTTACATTCGTAGAGCAGCATTTACAGCGAATCTTTCAGTCCATAATATTGTAGTGATGTTAACGTACTGTAAACTTAGTAACCAAATCATTTTGACTGAGGTATGTCTTTAAAAACTGTAGTACTGCTGACGATACTAACTAACTTTGACATCTTAATAAACATAAACAAAGAACATTGATCACACACGTACCAAGTTCGTAGAGACAGGACAATCAACACGAAGTGGAACTGCGTCTTTTTTTAAAAGTATATGAGTAGCAAATCCGGATTTCACCATTTCCAGATGCGAAAAGCTCTCAGGTAAAAAATGTTTCTTACAAACATATTTTTGTCACGTGTTAGCAGAGCACTGTAATCCAACTGGTACAGACAGCCAATTTTTACTTACACAATGATCTTATCACTGTGACGTAGCTTCAAAATTTCTTTTTTTAACTGGAAGAATAAATTTGCTCTAAACAAAGCAAAAACAACCAATTTTTACCTGTTAGCTAAATACATGTGTCTTAAT
>CAIGQZ010020690.1:0-15665 GCA_903798205.1 Danio tinwini
TACCTTTTTTTTTTCTGAGAGTGTAGTGTACGAGTGTGGGGTGGGTGGGTGTTTCCCAGTACTGGGTTGCAGATTGAAGGTCATCCGCTGCCTAAAACATGTGCCGGAATAGTTGGTGGTTCATTCGGCTGTGCTGACCCCTGATAAATAAGGGACTGAGCCATAGAAAAATGAATGAATGAATGGATGAATGAATGAAGGGTGAGTAAATGGTGTCAATTTTTATTTTGGGGTAAATGTTCAGCATCATTACTTCAGTCACTTGCTAATTTGATGCTCAAGAAACATGTTGGAATGTTGGAAACAGTTTGCTAAATATTTGTAAGGAAACTGTGATCTATTTTAAAGATTTTTTGCTGAACATAAAAAGCTTTTTTATATATTTTTTGTAATATTAAAAATGTTAAATAATTAATAGTTTCTTGAACATATTACATGTTTTTTTTCTAAAATATTTAGTTTTGTTTAAAATATATTTTTTTTGTACTGCTACTTTTATGCAATTAAATGCATCCTTGCTGAATAGGAGTATTCATATATATGCATATATATTCTTTGTTTTTTAAAGAAGGTAATACTTTAATAAAAGGTAGGCATTGATTGCTACAGTATCTGTCAGCTGAAGTGCTAAAGACATTGTTGCCAGATATTGCTATATAAGCCAAACAAATGCAATCCCTTGAAAAAAACGGCACCAAAATATTTTCAAATTTTGTATTTCATTAAAAGGATACAAATGTGGTTCTGTAATCCCAAACCTCGTATTCCCACTTTATTAAAATCCAAATTGAGTTTATTAACGATGTCACTTGAAGTATTAAGAACAAGTCAACTAACACAATGCTTGTAATAACTAGATCTGGCAACATCGCAGAGTGAAGGCTTAAAAATGTACCTCTATTTGACCCTTTTGACCTCATGGTTATGTGACTATTAAATTCATCCTTGATGAAGACTCAAATATTACTGGCTTAACATTTTACGATTCAAAAGAATAAATAAATAATAATTTAGGTAATAAATTAATGTAATTAAAGATGACTTAATTATAATTCTGAATGCTGAATATTACATTTCTAACGATTTCTATCTCTAAAACTCAGATTTTCTAAAACTCAGGTTTGCTCATTCTCTCACTGGCCAAGAAAAGAGAAAGACAGCCTGTCACACACACTAGCCTGATCTCAAGAGGACACACACACGCGCACATTATCACGTCCCCTAAACCCACAGCTGGCCAGATGGGCAGGGAGGTGAAGTGAGCTATGCAGGGCCATACAGGCATGCTAAACAGACACACACACGCACGCAAGAACGAACACTACGAAACCCCTTCATCTGCTGTGTCCGTCAGACTCAGAAAGTAGACGGTGGCATCTCTCACATTTCCCTCTTTCTTCTCTGCTCTTCCTTCACGTTTATTTGTAAATCTTCTCGTAGCTGGGTCATGCAGGCAGCAGACCCGACACGTGATGGACAGACTCACTCCATCAAATATTCATGGTAGAGCGTGAGGTGTTTGTGGAATCGGCCCAGACAAAACACACTACCGGGGGAAGGCGAGATATTTGTTTGTGTGTTATTCTGTGGATTATACTGCCCCTACTGGACGAGTCTGAAATATGTTACACTGCCTCCTGCTGGTGTAGTTCACATAATGCAGTTTTCTATAGGCAGTGAGATGTGGACAGCACTGCCCCTAGTGGACACTCACAGTACAACTGACATTTAAACAGCAGGAGAGAAGAACTGAAACTATTTTTGATCAGTAGGCATCAGAGATGTGTAAAGTACTAGAGACCCATACTTAAGTAAAAGTACAAGTGCTCTATCAAAAAAGTGACTTGAGTAGAAGTTGAAGTGCTCTTTAAGCACAATACTTAAGTGGAAGTACTGAAGTATTCAACATTTTTTGTACTTAAGTATTGCAAGTAGTTTATTTAAAAATTGACTACTCAAGTACTGAACGTAAAAGTACAAGTATTGCATTATGTAAATATTTTTAAAACAGCATTTAAAAGACATAATGTTTTGTTTATTTTAAATATATTTTTGGGGGCACAGGATTAAGCAGAACAAAAAAAGCCATGGTTTATGATTTATAATCATATATATATATACATACATACATATAGAAACATATATATATATATACATACATACATATAGAAACATATATATATGATGGGTCAAAAACACCATTCAGCGTGACAGCCTTTATGATAGACAGTTAATGTTATGTGAACATTGCAGCATGATATGAACCGCGGGTAGCTAACGGTAGTTAACTTATCTAGCTCTTATGGATAGCTCAAACTGCTGTTTTGTGTATTATATTATCTTTAACTTGACATGTTTCTTCAAATCTGACGGTAGATTATGCACTTCATTCTATATGAACTGTCTTTTACTCCGACAAATGCAAACATTAGTTCTAAATAGGGTCACGGGTGGTCTTTTTCCTCATCGCCACGAACAGTTGAAAGTGAAGGAGTTGAAGGTGGAATTTCTGGGTTTTCCATGTCTAAAACAAACTAAAGTGCTCTTAATGCAGGCAGGCAGCACTGTGTTCTTTGATCGTCTGATCAATGAATGATTGATTCGTAACATTTTTATAATTGTAACGAGTAACTATGCAACACATAAAAAAATCTACTGGAGTAAAAGTATTAAGCTCATCGAAAATATGTATTAAAGTAAAAGTAGAAGTAGGAGAAAAAAACAATACTCCAGTAGAGTACAGATACAACCTTTTAGTACTTAAGTACAGTAGTGAAGTAGTTCTACTTCGTTACTATACATCTCTGGTAGGCATACATAATTGTTTAGTATTGTAAGTCTGTAAAGGCTGTTACACCAAAATCATTTGACTGGAAATATTCTATGGCAAATAATATCATTTCTGGTGGAAAAACAAGCCTTTGTGGCTTATGTAAGTAATACATGCATATGAAGGTACTGAATACACACACATACAGTGCAGAGCAAAAAAAATTAAAATAGAGTACATAATATATTTATATATATTTTAAATAAAGCTGCTTTTCAAATGATGTTTTACAGAGCAAGGAAATTTTTACAGTATGTCTGATCATATTTTTTCTTCTGGAGAAAGTCGTATTTGTTTTGATTCAGCTATTAAAAATAAAAGCAGTTTTTATTTTTTTAAAAGCCATTTTAAGATTAAAATCACTTTAAGCTGTATAGAAGTGTCTTGAAAAATATCTAGTAAAATATTATTTACTGTCATCATAGCAAAGATAAAATAATTAGAAATGAGTTATTAAACTATTATGTTTAGAAATGTGTTGAAAAAATATTCTCTCTGTTAAACAGAAATTGCGGAAAAAATAAACAGGCGGCTAAAAATTCAGGGGGCCTAATAATTCTGACTATATATATATATATATATATATATATATATATATATATACACACACACACACACACACATACAGTTGAAGGCAGAATTATTAGCCCCCCTGTTTATTTTTTTTTCCACAATTTCTGTTTAACGGAAAGATTTTTTCAACACATTTCTAAATATAATAGTTTTATTTACTCATTTCTAATAACTGATCCATTTTATCTTTTGCCAAGATGACAGTAAATAATATTTTATATTTATATTTTCTGTAGAATATTGAAAGAAAATTGCTTAAAAAGGTTAATAATTTGACTTTAAAATGGTTTAAAAAATAAAAACAGCTTTTATTCTAACTGAAATAAAACAAATAAGACTTTCTCCAGATGAAAAAATAGTATCAGATATACTGTGAAATTGTCCTTGCTCTGTTAAACATTATTTGGGAAATATTTTAAAATGAAAGAAATAAAATAAAATCAAAGGTGGGCTAATAATTCTGACTTCAACTATATATATATTTCAAATTTTAATTTGAATATATTCACAAACTACTAAATGTAACATTTGAATTGTTATTAAAGTAAACTAATGCCTTTTATTGTTAATATTGTATTATTAAAACAAAACTTTATTATTAAAGCAATTTTTTATTAATTTTTTATTTTTATGAAAATTTTCTGTCATATTTTCCCCCCTAACATACTTATTGTATGTACTAATTTTTGCGCCATGATTTTAAGTTATGTTGTTAATGTATGTATACAAATATCTTATTGTATAGCATCTTATAGAAAGTATTAATATTTAGTATTATATACAGTTGAAGTCAGAATTATTAGCCCCCCTTTGAATTTATTTTATTTTTTTTATATTTCCCAAATGATGTTTAACAGAGCAAGGACATTTTCACAGTATGTCTGATAATAGTTTTTTTTTCTGGAGAAAGTTTTATTTGTTTTATTTCAGCTAGAATAAAAGCAGTTTTTAATATTTTTAAAGCCATTTTAAGGTCAAAATTATTAGCCCCTTTAAGCTATATTTTTCCCATAGTCTACAGAACAAACCATATTTATACAATAGCTTGCCTAATTACCCTAACCTGCCTAGTTAACCTAATTTATCTAGTAAAGCCTTTAAATGTCACTTCAAGCTGTATAGAAGTGTCTTGAAAAATATGTAGTAAAATACTATTTACTGTCATCATGTCAAAGATAAAATAAATCAGTTATTAGAAATGAGTTGTTAAAACTATTGTGTTCAGAAATGTGTTGAAAAAATCTTCTCTCCGTTAAGCAGAAATTGGGTAAAAAATAAATAGGGGGGCTAATAATTCTGACTTCAACTGTACATACAGATGAAGTCAGAATTATTAGCCCCCCTAAACTATTAAGCCCCCCTGTTTATTTTTTCCCCAATTTCTGTTTAACAAAGATATTATTATGTTAAATAAGTGTAAATGCCTTTAAAAAGAGTAACGTCATGTTGTTGTGCACTAAGAGTTCAGGTTATGATGGTTTAAGAGCAGGAATTAAAGGCAAGTGATGTCAAACCTGTAAAAGCAGGTGATACTTCAAAACTCTCTGCATCGGGACAACCAGCAGGTCTCTGAGAGTAAATTTCCCATTATTGGCTCGCTTTGAACACAACTGAAACGAATAAACAAACGCCACATATAACATTTCTAGAAGTAAATGAAGTAAATATTTACATATGAACAGTTATATAAATGTTATATTTATTGTTTATATATTTTACATTTACAAAAAATACATTTCAAAACAGCGCTGTCCACAACCACCAGGGGGCAGCGGTTCACAGCATATAAACATGACCACATCTGTTTCAGTTAGTATTCAATTATTAGTTATAATAATTCAATTTTCATAAATATTTTCTAACAGTTTTCCAGGCAATTAAAATATCCTTAACAAAATCTTTTGACATATTTTTAAAAAATATTTCATATTGAATAAACACTACCACGTCAGCTTTTTTGAACATCTCACCTCTAGCATCTGCCGGACGTCCTCTCTGTTCTTACAGATGTCATCCAAACACGCAATGGCGGATTCCACTTGACTGCAGTATTTGCCATACAGAACTAATCTATAGCACAGTAAAACAGACATATGAGAAGGGTTTCACTATTGAAAGAGTTACGAGGAACAAATCTGTCACCTTTCTTTGTATTTGATGAAGATCTGGTGGAGGTTAGTGGCGTTGTGCATGAGCACTGAATCCTGCACTTCCCTCAGGAGACTCGTGTGCACTTTCACAAGATCCTGATGTGATGAAGAATATGAAAATATGAAGCGACGTGGACAATTACGCTGGATTTATGCTAAAACCTGTGCTTCATAAACTCACTGGTATGTTGATGAACACTTTTTCGATTTCCACGCTGGATAGCGACTGTCCCAGAGGCTTCATAAAGAACTGTGGGTGGAGGGAAAAAAAGAGTTGTTATGACTAAAGCACTGTGTTTGCAATTTGATGTATGTCTGGTGTGTCAGGGTAAATTGATTATGGTTTATCATGGAAATTACAATTGATATACAAAAATATGCACATAAAAATGCTCATAAAAACAAAATGGCGATTGAGCCATTATAAAAATGCACCATCATTTCATAACTAGTAACTGGTACTGGAAAAGTAACTAGTAACTGGAAAGAATAAAAAACAAAAGATGGTTTGAATTATTTTACCATCTATTTTTAAATTATTATATACAGTCATTATGCCACTTTATTAGGTACACCTGTCCAAGTGCTTATTAATGCAAATTTTTTAATCAGCCAATCACATGGTAGCAACTCAATGCATTTAGATATGTAGACATGGTCAGAACGGTGCATCAGAATAGAGAAGAAAAGTGATTTAAGGGACATTAAACGTGGCATGGTTGTGGGTGCCAGACGTGCTGGTCTGAGTATTTCAGAAACTGCTGATCTACTGGGATTTTCACACACAACCATCTTTAGGGTTTACAGAAAACAGTACGAAAAAGAGAAAATATCCAGTGAGCGGAAGTTTTTGTTGGCACAAATGCCTTGTTGAGGCCAGAGGGAAGAGGAGAATGACCAGACTGGTTCCAGCTGATAAAAAGGAAACAATAACTCAAATAACCACTCGTTATGGAAAAACATTGCCTGGTCTGATGAGTCTCAATTTCTGCTGCAACATTCAGATGGTAGGATACGAATTTGGCGTCAACAACATGAAAGCATGAGATCTGTCCTGCCTTGTTGGTGGTGGTGGTGTAATGGTGTGGGGGATATTTTCTTAGCACACTTTGGGCCCATTAGTACCACCAAGTATTGTTGCTCACCATTTCCATCCCTTTACAGTATGACCACAGTGTACCTATCTTCTGATGGCTACTTCCAGCAGGATAACGTGCCATATCATAAAAGCGCGAATCATCTCAGACTGGTTTCTTGAACATGACAACGAGTTCACTGTACTAAAATGGCCTACACAGTCACCAGATCTCAATCCAATAGAGCAAATTTGGGATGTGGTGGAACGGAAGATTCGCATCATGGATCCAACAAATCTGTGTGATGCTATCATGTCAATATGGACCAAAATCTCTGAAGAATATTTCCAGTACCTTGTTGAACCTATGCCACAAATGATTAGGGCAGTTCTGAAGGCAAAAGGGGGTCCAACCCGGTAATAGTAAGGTGTACCTAATAAACTTGCCGGTGAGTGTATACTGTAATGCTACAGTGAAATATTAGAGCATGTAACATATTCTACTACCTTATATGTACAGTATATTAGACGAAAAATATTAAACAACTACTTTATAAAATAAATGCTATTTTTAATTGTTTGCTTATTACTGTATAACCGTTATGCAAATGTGATATATTAGTAATTGATTTTAAATACACAATTTATTCCTGTAACTATAATCGAAATGTTGTATATGAGTAAGATGGCTTATTAAATAAAGCCCACTACCACCACTAATAATGATAATAACCATTTACAGTAATAATATATTTGTTTACACTTTACTGACTGTAGTTAAACATGTTTATGCTACTTTATTTGACATTTTCATAAACATAGATTGTGTTCAGATGATAATAATGGCTTATAGCATGTTAACAGAAGCAAATGTAACAAGAAATAAATGTAATTTATATTATATATTGGCAGGAACTTACTCTGTACACCATGGTAAAATATTGTATGGTAACATGGCAAAGATTATTCCCTCATGACTTTACTTGTATCTACTATAAACACCAAATTTGAATCAGAATATTAATGTAAAGTTAACTATGCGCTGCATTCCATTAAGCGGATAGTTCATCCAAAAATTTAAATTATTTCATCATTTACTCATTCTGCATATGTTCCAAGCCTTTCCAAATTTCTTTCTTCTTTTGAACACAAACGAAGACATTTTGAAGAATGTTGGAAACTACGCATTACTTTCCATAGTATTTTTTACTTTAATGCAAGTCAATTTCTACCGGTTATTGCCATTGTTCAAAATACATTTGCTGTACATTTGTTTCTACCCAATTATGCTCCTTTCTGCAGATGAACAATATTTTTGAAGTGTTTCAGTCAGGTTTCAGGCCTCATCACAGCACAGAAACCGCATTAGTGAAAATAACCAACCATTTACTCTTAGCTGCTGACCAAGGGTGCATCTCACTATTAGTTCTACTAGATCTTAGCGCCGCTTTTGACACCATTGATCACAATATCCTCATAGACCGCTTATATTCTACAGGTGTCCAAGAACAGGCTCTTCAATGGTTTAGGTCATACTTAGCTGATCGTTACCAGTTTGTGAATATTAATGGACAACTTTCACAAGTAAGACTGGTAAAGTACGGGGTCCCTCAAGGATCAGTTTTAGGCCCTTTGCTGTTTACAATATACATGCTTCCCCTGGGGGACATTATTAGAAAACATGGGATCAGTTTTCACTGCTATGCAGATGATACTCAATTATACATTTCAACTAAACCGGATGAGATGTCTAAACTGTCTAAGCTAACTGAGTGTATTAAAGATGTTAAAGACTGGATGACCAACAATTTTCTTCTCTTAAACTCAGACAAAACAAAATTATTACTTATTGGGCCTAAATCCTGTATACAGCAGTTCTCACAACTCGACCTGCAATTAGAGGGATACAAAGTTAGCGTTAGCTCTACTATAAAAGATCTGGGTGTCATATTAGACAGCAATTTAACCTTTAAAAATCATATATCCCATGTCACAAAAACTGCCTTCTTTCATCTAAGAAATATTGCTAAATTGCGAAATATGCTATCCATCTTAGATGCAGAAAAGCTAGTCCATGCTTTCATGACTTCTAGGCTGGATTACTGTAATGCTCTGTTTGCTGGTTGCCCAGCATCCTCTATTAACAAACTTCAGCTAGTACAAAATGCAGCTGCCAGAGTTCTTACCAGGTCTAGAAAATATGATCATATCACCCCAATTTTATCCTCCTTACACTGGCTGCCTGTTAAGTTTCGTATTGAATTTAAAATATTGCTTCTTACCTATAAAGCCTTAAATAATCTAGCTCCTGTTTATTTAACCAACCTCTTGTCTCGCTACAATCCAACCCGCTCTTTAAGATCTCAAAACTCAGGGCTTCTTGTAGTACCTAGAATAGCTAAATCGAGTAAAGGATGTCGAGCCTTCTCATATATGGCCCCTAAACTCTGGAATAGCCTTCCTGATAATGTCCGAGGCTCAGACACACTCTCACTCTTCAAAACTAGATTAAAGACCTATCTTTTTAGCAAAGCATACACTCAGTGCATTACATAGCGGTATGACGCATGATGTGCCCCACACACGATTTTGCTTCTTGTTTATATACACTATGAACAGCAGCTACGCTAATTATTCTCCTTATTCTGTATTTCCACCTGGGGGTACTCATCTCGAGACCCTCAGACTATGCAGTGCCACTGATGCGATCCAAGACCAGCGACGAGACGATCCCAAGGTTTCCGGACCAGGCCGTATCCTGAGCTGCTGCTGTGGTGGTCATGATGGAGAGCATAAGACTGATTCCTGTGATGCTCCAAGGTCAGACGTGTCTTCACGGAGGTCCAGCTACTGCGCCTAGACTGCAGCTCTGCACAAGACGTTTGGCCATAGGAGAAATGGTCGTGCCCAACTGAGCCTGGTTTCTCTCGAGGTTTTTTAAATTCTTCACTTTCGCCAATTGGTGAAGTTTTTTCCTCGCCGCTGTCGCCACTGGCTTGCATGGTTCGGGATCTGTAGAGCTGCGCATCGATGGAATTGCTCCTCAGTGTTTGGACTCTCAGTAGTGATTATTAAACCACACTGAACTGAGCTAAACTAAACTGAACTTAAACACTGAAAACTGAACTGACACTGTTTCAATTCACTATAAACTTCCATGTGAAGCTGCTTTGACACAATCTACATTGTATAAGCGCTATACAAATAAAGATGAATTGAATTGAATTGAATTTGCTGTTTAATAAAAAATAAATTTATTAAGGTTTGGAACCACGTTGAGTAAATGAAAAGTACATTTTCATTTTTGGGGTGAGTTGACCCTCTCAGCAGGTTATAAACATAAATGTGTAGTTATTAACAGGCCTCACTTTCTCTATAGAGTCCAGTGTCTCAGTGTATTTCTCCTCAGTCTGCTTGATCTCCATCAGACAGCAGCTCCTGATGTCCGTCTCAACCTGTTTCTGTGATCACAACGCAAACACAATGCAAATTATACTGTAACTCACAAACCTACACTACCTGACAAAAGTCTTGTCGCCTATCCAAGTTTTAGGAACAACAAATAATAACTTGACTTCTTGTTGATCACTTGGTATTAGAAGTGTCATATATGAAAGGCAAAGGCCTCTAGATCATGCTTATTTTACCAAAATAAAATATGATCATGCCTTGATTTTTAATTATTTAATTAGGACAGTAAGGTCTGACTTTGCTGAGACAAAAGTCTTATCACTTAACATAAATAATGTACAGTATAGAATATAAAGTCATGGTGCAGTCGAAAAAGAATAAATAATGTGTATGACTCCCATGAGTTTTGAGGACTGCATCCATACATCTCTGCAATGACTCAAATAACTTATTAATAAAGTCATCTGGAATGGCAAAGAAAGCGTTCTTGCAGGTCTCCCAGAGTTTATCAAGATACTTTGGATTCATCTTCAATGCGTACTCCATCTTACCCCAGACATGCTCAATAATGTGCATGTCTGAAGACCGGGCTGGCCAATCCTGGAGCACCTTGACTTTCTTTACTTTCAGGAACTTTGATGTGGAGGCTGACATATAAGAAGGAGCGCCATCCTGCTGAAGAATTTGCCTTCTCCTGTGGTTTGTAATGTAATGGGCAGCACAAATGTCTTGATACCTCAGGCTGTTGATGTTGCCATCCACTCTTCAGATCTCTCACAGGCCCCCATAATAAATGCAACTCCAAACCATGATTGTTCCTTCAACAAACTTGACTGATTTCTGTGAGAATCTTGGGTCCATGCGGGTTCCAATAGGTCGTCTCCAGTATTTGTGATGATTGGGAGGCAGCTTAACAGATGATGCATCAGAAAAAGTTACCTTCTGCCACTTTTCCAAATGATTAACTAAAAGTCAAGTTATTATTTGTTGTTTCTTACAAATGGGATCAACGACAAGACTTTTGTCAGGTAGTGTGTGTATGTACAGTATGTTCACTCCTAAAGCATTCTGGTTAACTTACCTGTGGCTGAACCAACTCGACCTTCATCAGGTCTTCATACACCTCTCCACCTTCATCATCATCGTACACACAGTCATAAAGATCCTCCTCATCTTCAACACCGTTTTCACTGAAACACAGACCAAAAGCAATCAGCCATTCAAGAGTGATTGCAAAAAATACAGAACAATTCATGAATTCATGAAAGTTTTTCTAAGGATAATCACAAAAACAGCACACCGCTAGTCTCTTATGTTGCTCTGCTGTCATTTTGTCCACTGTTTTTCTAGTTCCTTTCTTATTTCAGTGACGAAAGTGGGTTTGTTAAAAGAATAGTTCACACCAAAATGAAAATTGATTCACTATTTACTCACTCTCAAGTGGCAATGAGCAAACAGAAGTTGCTTCTGTTTAACTCAAATTAAGAATTCTGGAAGAAAGCTGAAAACCTGTAACCAGATCCAGAGTAGCTTTCGCACAGTCACATAACCTTCATCTTACCTTGAAGCACACACATCTCAAAAAATGTTATGTCGTCATGGCAACACAGTGTGCAACATCTGTGATTGGTCAGTTTGGTAGTGGTGATGAGTGTGGGTGGGGCTGAGAGTCATGAAAGTGTTTAAAAAGTGTTGAGCACCGTTGAGGAGCTCAGGATGGATACTTTTGTTTTGTGTTTACTTTATGATTAAAGTTGCTAAATGTTTGCCAGGTCCTGTGTTGTTCTTCCTTGAATGAGTTTGAGCTACTTCTGCATTAGCATCACACCCATTTCTGATGTAAACTCAAAACCCGGGCAAAAAAAACTCAACACAGTGGACCATAGAAACCCTACTGCCTACTAGTGTTTACTAGTAGTCATAATGGCATCAGCTACATGCAAGGTATGGGCCATGGAGTATGGTAACCACTCAAGTATATGGCTTTAGACATAACTTTTTCATCCAGTCTTTCCAGAGATTTCCTATCAGGTTTAGATTCTGGGATGCCATTTCATTATTTTAGTGTTTTCAGTTTCAATTAACTGCTTTACCCACTTTGCTGTGTGATAGAGCTCACTGTCCTGCATTAAAAATGCTGGCTGATTGAGTGATAAACACAAGGAAGAAACGGCAAGTTGCTTAAGGAGTGTGAGATGAACATGTTGAGCATTCATTGTTATGTATACATGTTATGTTATAAGTGACCAAACTCCTGCTGCAGAAAACATCCAAATCGTGATTCACTTTCTCTTCTTTACACATTTAGAGTTAAGTCTTTCCTTATTTTATGGCAAACATAATGTTTCTCATCAGACCCAAATAAATCGAACTTGCTTTAATCAGTAAAATGAACTTTGGATAAGATGTTCTGGCTCCTCCACAAAGCCTTTTGACTCTTTCTGCTTTTTGTGTTTGGTCACTGCAGGGCTTTCAGTCAAACTTCTTAAACGTCACTGTATGTTGAGATAAAGATCTTTACCCTGTTCAGGGAGAACTGAATTGAGGCGCTTTTTACAATTTTTGTTTTAAAAAGTATAGCTTTTGTCATGGTAACGCCTGGTGTTGACACTTTTTGACTTGTAAAAACACAGCTTTGAAAATACAAAAGACCTATTTTTTTAAGCTGCTAGTGTTTAGTTTCAGTATCCCAGGTAGCAAAGAATTCTAGCCCAGATTTGGCATAAATCTGGCATAGCAGGCATTTATCCGGCACTGGCATAGAGCATGGTTTGGCAGAGGTGGCACCATCTTTAAGGTGGCACAGAATACTTGGGCCAGATGTAAAATGTATTATTTGGCCCAGATGTTAATAATTGATATGTGGGCCATGTAAGTTTGGCCTGTCTTGACCCACATTTAAATTAAATTAAATTATTACAAAAAAAATAAAAAATTCTACCAATCAAGTTCCTTCGAGAAAAAGCACGCCCAAAAGCACACCTAAAGTGCAATGATTCATGGGTTCATCCATTTTATTGCAGTCATGACACCAAAATATCTGACCCAGTTCAGGCTCAGTTATGGGTTATTAACTTGGCTGAGACTTGGTCTAAATATGGTCCATGTTTGGCCCTTGTCTGGAATCCAGAGGTCCTGTCATGTACTGTAATTCACTGTGACATATGGGCCAAGCAAAAACTGATTGTGTGGGCCAGAGATATTTTGCTATGTGTGTATATAGATGGACTGAATGTATATTTTGAAAAACAGAGGCATGGCTATCCACAGTTGCGTATCATTCTAATTTGTCGAACCCCTCTCATATTACCATAACACAACTGGTAGACAACAAGTACATATGCAAGAAATCACAGAAATTACAGATTTGGGATGACCAACTTCTCTCGTTGTGGCAGAAAAGGTCATCCCTTTAGTCTTTGTCTTGTCAATCTGTTGTCAAAGGGTTTTAGACACTTTAGAACAGCTCATTATCTTGCAAAACCAATGGAAAGTTTGGCTTGTATAAAGGATTTGTCAGATAATTAAGAAAATTCACCACTAGAAACCAGATCAATACTTATTAGTTATTCTAATAACTCAATAACTGTTAATCAATAACTGTTAGGATCTAATTGTGACCAGTCCAAAGTAGCAAAGAATTCTGGCCCGGATTTGGCATAAAGCTGGCACAGCAGGAGTTCGTCCAGCACTAGCATACAGCATGTGGGCCAAGATATATGGCTTATCTTGACCCACGTTTAAAATACATTTTAATTTTTTTTAAGTAAAGAAAAAAATCTACCAATCAGGTGGCTTTGAGAAAAAGCACAGCCATAAAGCAAAATGCTTCATGGTTTTATCAAATTCATTGCAGTCGTGACACACCAACATATCTGACCCAGTTAAGTGGTTTTAGCTTGGCTGAGACTTGGCCCAGATATGGTCCATGTTTGGCCCTTGTATGAAAGCCAGACTTTGTCCAATCCCGTACCGTAATTCACTGCAGCATGTGGGCCAAGCTAAAGCTGATTGTGTGGGCCAGATCTAGGTCAGAGAGATTTTGCTATGTGGGGTGTGCTTTTTACACTTAAGTTTTTATCTTGTGTGTAAAACCAAACCAAAACTGCTTTTTTAGTCTCGTAAAGTTAACTTCAAAAAGGACAAAGCAGTGACCTTGAAATTTAGAAAATTGTAGGTTGTTTTGTGATTTTAGGTAATCATTTGGTTGCAGAGAGAAAACAAATTGACACTAAAGCAGAAAAAAAAGACAGCACAATGTGTTCAAATGCTTCAGCGTATCCGATATACTCAAGAAAAAGACTCTTCTAGAAACTGCTCACGAGGGGCTTTGAAACGATTATGTTTCCCTTGTCTAAATTAAACACGAGGTTTTCTGCTCGAGCAAAAGCAAGAGCCAGGAGACATTATAGCTGAGTCAGGCCCTAAAATCTCTCAGACATGTTCTCCAGATGCCTGTAAACCATGGAGAGAGAAACTGATGTCTTTTCCGAAGCATGTCTTTAGTTTTGAATCTATTTCGAAACGCCTCGTCTCTGACAGGGACAGAATGATACTGGCAGATCAGCCTCCGGAGGAAAACACTCAGCAAACACGTTTCATATGAGCAAACCATCAGATGTGGAAAACAAGGCTCTTCTAGAGGTCTCGTGTGTGTGTGTGTGTGTGTGTGTGTGTGTGTGTGTGTGTGTGTGTGAGTACGAGAAACAGATGGGATGAGGTCGAGCCAAAACACAGTGACAGCAATATTTGCTAAGCATAACATCAAATCTGAACAGACACTCCTGCTACTTGTTGCCATTATTCAACGTCCTGAAAAATTATGGTTTGTTACTCAGCAGAAAGACTTTACGTAGAATCACATACTGAAGGTTAAATGTAAAAAAAACCTTCCTAAAAGGATAGCTATACCAAAACCTTTCAGTGGGCACCTAGATGTTAAAACAACCAATAAACCTGTCAAAAATGCTAATCAATTTGATCAAAATCAATTTGATCTTAAAACCTTGACGTCTATTTGATGTCCGACACATTGATATCAAAACAACATCAAAAACATGTCAAAAATGTGAAATTGATTTAATGTTAAAACGTTCATGTCTATTTTACATCCACACAACAATGCATTTTTGACCATTAAAATAATGACACAAAAAGTGTTATAAAATAAGAAAAGTTTTATACATCTGAAAGCCTCAACTGCAAATTTGGATTTTGTATCCCCACAATGCATTTAAACTAACTTGATGTTAAAATGACATCAAACTGACCTCTAAAATTGGTGTTAAATATCTCTCAAAAACTAGATCAAATTAACATCTAAAATTGGTGTGGGCACCTTGACGTCAAAACAACATCACAAACATATAAAAAATGCTAAATCGATTTGATGTCAAAACCTTGACATCTATTTGACATCCACGTATTGATGCAGTTTTGACCACCAAAATAATGACACAAAAAGTATTATACAATAAGAAATGTTTTATTCACCTGAAAGCCTCAATTTCAGATTTGCATTTTGCCTCCCCTACAACGCATGTAAACTAACTTGATGTCAAAACTACATCGAATTGACCTCTAAAATTGGCATCAAATATCTGTCAAAACTACATCAAATAGACAT
>CAIGQZ010020892.1:0-10340 GCA_903798205.1 Danio tinwini
ATATACAAATGATTTTTAACATGCAGTTTATTATTCAAATATGCTAGGGCCCCATACCTGGAATTGCTTAGGGCCCCAAAATCCCTTAGGCCGTACTCACACTATGTACAGTTGCCTTGAACCGGGCCAAAGCACGCTTGTCCCCCCTCCCGTCTCCCCCGACGGCCCGCACTCACATTACATTCGGGCCTGGGCGCGCTTACGTCATCGATGATGCGCTGCTCAGTAAGCGCTCTTGCTCAGCACAGTAGAGATTTCTTTAGTTATATCGTTTTAGTCGTTTGGGATGCGGTGACACGCAGTCTAATATTTTGCCGAACAGATCAGCCACTTTTGACACTCATAAACAGTCCTTGTGCTGCAGGAATTAGGAAGTTTGCTGAGTGCGCATCGGTCGTGTAGTGAGGGATTTGCGTCTTTAATAATCTACGACAGTTTGTGTTCATTGAACAGTACAAATGATTAATTATTCCATATGAAACAGTCCCTTAAAAGTCACGTCTTGCTTTCAGTTTCAGGCTCAGGCACACTTGTTTCAACCGGGCCAGGGCCGCCCAAGTGAACCGTGCCTAAACCCGATTCAGAACACTCACACTTCTCAAACGATCCGGGAAACGGGCCCTGGGCTCGTATATAAGCCTTTAGTCTACCTCTGACAACATCCAATCAACTTGCAGTAGAAAAAAAACAAGCCACGCCCACTGTTTTTTTATTTAATATTCAGTTTCTCTATACGAACTGCATCACAATACACTCTCAGAAAAAAAGATACAGGAGCTGTCACTGGGGCAGTACCTTTTCAAAAGATGCATATTTGTACCTAAATAATCCACATTGGTACCTCAAAGGGGCATATTAGTACCCAAATGTACCTAAATAGTACCTTTGAAGTACCATTATGAACCCTTTAGGTACAAATTCGTACCTTTTGAAAAGGTACTGCCCCAGTGACAGCTCCTGTACCTTTATTTCTGAGAGTGTACAAAAAAACAAATGGTCACAGCATTCAGTTCATGTAGACTTTAAAGGGATAGTTCACCTAAAACTAAAAATTACATCATTTACTCACTCTTCAATTGCTGAAGAAAGCTGGAAACCAGTACTCTGAACCCAGTATTTGATTTTTCTACTATGGAATTCAGTGATTACAGTTTTTTTGAAGGGGAAATAAAGCACTCAGTCAAGTTTACATTATTTTGTCCATTGATTTCCACTTTAATGAAAATATATTAAACAGACTGGATTAATGTAACCTTTTGGCAGAAAACGTCATGTTTTACTATAGATTTTAGACCTAGGGCGCCGCCATCTTGGATTGTCAATGTGCTTGACGTCACAGGGTTGGTTCCGTTCCCTCAGCTGAACAGATACAGTCGAAATATAGGACTGAACACGTAGACTGCAAAGCCTAATTTAACACAATGTGTGAAGTTGTGGACGTGGAGCTGCTGCAAATACAAGCATCAGATGTGTGTCTAATAAAAATATATATTTATTCTAGTTTTGTTTTCCCTTTTAATTACTGATCATTTGACGTGCCGATCCACTCTCTGCATGGAGCAGCATGAGAGAGTGGACCAAAGTGCATCAAACAAAAAGTATTCAAATAAGAAAAATACACAACTTAAGACACTTAAATGCTTGTGTTTGTTGCATTAGCACCAGCTCTGCAGTGCACGTTCACAACTTCATGCATTGGGTTAAATTAGGCTGTCCAGTGTTCAGTCCTTCACTACCATGCTTGAAACCTATACAGGCAGTCAGACAGCGTAATACAGAGTGGATCAAAGTGCATCAAATGATCACTAATTAAGGAGCGTAGCAACTGGGGGCGACAGGGGGTATGTGCCCCCCTCATTTTTTGAGACATACCATTTAGAAACAGGTGATTAATAATTATATGAACGTAAACTTTAGGATCTCATACAGCTTAAAATGTCTGCTACGTACCTGTGGTAATTAAAAGGGAAAAATTTTTTTAATAGAATAAGTATATATTTTTATTAGACATACATCTGCTGCTTGTATTTGCAGCAGCTCCACGTCCACAACTTCACTCATTGTGTTAACTTAGGCTTTGCAGTTTTCATTTTCAGTCCTTTACTTTCACTGTATTTGTTCAGCTGAGGGAACGGAATCAACCCCATGACGTCAGACCCAGCGATATTCCAAGATGGCAGTACCCTAGGTCTAAAATCTGTAGTAAAACATGATGTTTTCTTTATTTTCATTAAAGTGGAATCCAATGTACAAAATAATGTAAACTTGAGCGAGTGCTTCATTTCCCCTTTAAGCTTTCTTCAGAATATCTTCTTTTGTGTTTAACAGAAGAATGTGTGTTTGTTTGTGTTTGACGCCGTGCAGCTTCTATGGCTGCACAGCAAAAATTCCTGTGTTAAATATACAGTGTGATTTTTTTTTTTTTTTGGTGTTGTTCAGTGTTAAAACCGAAGTACATTTTAATCCACGAGTGTGAAAGTTTTTCAGTGTTAAACTTTTAACCCAATATGCAGTGTATTTCCCACTAGTGATGGGAAGTAACTCAAACTGGTTCTTTCAGACAAACAGTGATCAAACCAGTATGTTTTACTTAAACTTGAAACATGTCTTGTTGCATTTAAAAATGCAAAGAGTTGAATGTATTGAAATTATTTCTGAAAAGATTAATGAACATTTAATAAATTAAAACTATTTTCAGCATATTTGATCATCTGTCACACACACCAATTAATAACATAGGAAAAAAGGTAATATATTAACACTTTGAAGGGTAACACATACTCCAGTTCGATGTAAGAATAAACTTTTACTGTGTTAAAATGAACTCTGAGATTAATGTACAAATTTCACACTTTATAAGGTGTTTTTTAACTCCAAAATGGAGGGAGTCATATGTACACCCAAGGAGAGTTATGTTAAACTCAAACTGAGTTAAATGTACACGGATTGTTTTGCTGTGTGTTTTCGTGACAAGAAAAAGTATATACTACGGCTATATATTATATTAGGCTTTTACAATAGATTTTTTTGCTAAGAACTCTAAAAATGTGTTTGGATCCATTCATTCATTCTTTTTCCTTTGGCTTAGTCCCTTTATTTATCAAGGGTTGCCACAGCAGAATGAACCGCCAACTGTTTTACACAGCAAATGCCCTTCCAGCTGCAACCCAGCACTGGGAAACACCCATACACTCTCGCATTCACACACATACACTACGGCCAATTTAGCTTATCTAATTCACCTATACTGCATGTCTTTGGCCTGTAAAGGAAACCGGAGCACCCGGAGAAAACCCACACCAACTCGGGGAGAACATGCAAACTCCACTCAGAAATGACAACTGACAGGGCTCGAACCAGCGACCTTCTTGCTGTGAGGCAACAGTGCTACCCACTGAGCCACCGTGTTGCATGTGTTTGGATTAACAGTGTTAAAGAGTGCTTTAAAGGAATGAACTGAATAAAATACATTTCTCACAGAATTAAATCTATAATTAAAATGGGTTTACAAGTATAACGTGTGTGTGGATCTTCTCCAAGTATTAGAAACGCGTGTGTGTCATCCTGGAGTGACTGATATTACAGCTGTTAAAATAACTGTTGGAGAATCTATAGACATTATTTTTTTTTTACCAACATTAGGGCTAATTTGATGGAGTTAGTTTCCTGTATGTACAGTAGATCCTATTCTCTTTGTCATTTCGTCAGCTTAGAATTATAAAGTTCTTTCTGACATTTTTGTCAAAATTGAGTTATTGACATTCTTATTAAATGACAGCTTATTTACATTATGGAATGTTTTATAAGTTGTTTACATTTTAAGACTTTTTATTTAAAAAACAAAAGTTACACACAAACTGTTTGCTATGGAATGCAAAAACTTTGAAGCTCAATATCTCAAAATCATTCAGAACACAGATACAACCTTAATTCCAAGGCGACGAAGTGTAAATCTGTCAATCATTTCAACAAGTGAAACAACCTGAAACTGTGCTAACACTGTTCCCAACAAGTTATAGTCTATAACTATAGCTGAAATCAGAATTATTAATTATTAGTCCTCCTGAGGCGACGATTTGTTATTCACGTATTAACAAATAGTTGGTTTTAGGTCCAAAGGAGGTACTTGGACACATTTTAGCCCTTTATTAATAGTGCTTTTTTGCTGCAGAATCTAAAAAGAAATGGATAAAGATTTGAGACCACATGAGGAAGAGTAAATAGTGAGTACATTTTTGGGTGAACTCCCTTTAAAATCTGATGTTTTGCTGGTGTTTTGTTAAACAAGTTTATTATTAAAACTGCAGTGTACCAAAGATTTAAACCATTTCATACATCACAAACATGTAACAAAAATTAAATAACTATTGACCTTTTTCTAAAATGCGGAAGTGCGCTCGTTTTGCGATTGTTTAAGAACTTCCGATTCATTTGCCTATGCAAGAAATGACTAGGAATAGCAAAACGCTGATACTGCTTGCTCTACAAACAAGTGTGTTTATGACTATACATAAAAAGAAGAACAATGCAATGAGAAAATATCAGTTGTCAACATCATTTTTGATGTTTAAAAATCAATGAAAGTGAATGAGACTGGAAGTCTTGAGCCAAAAAGATGCCAATGGCTGCACCCGATTGTATGTGAAGAATACGGTCGATAGCGGAATGATGCTTTTAAATCATTAACTTGACTGATGCTTAAAGTGTTTCTACCTGTGATGAGAAAGTAGTTTTTTTAGATGGACAATGGGAAAATGGTTTGTTTAACATTATTAGGTGTTTGATAATGTAGTTAAAAGAACATATCTCTTTATATCTTATATCTTATCTCTATATCTTTATCAGGGATCGCCATAGTGGAATGAACTGCCAATTACCAACATATCTCATCTTGATTATCTTAAATAGCATAAAAGTAGCCGGTTTGGAAGCCAATTTCCAGTGATTCTTTAAATTAGTCAGTTGTTTTGGTTGTTTGAGGCTTTTGTATTTGGCTTGCTTCAGCTTTCACTGTCAGCTTAAGGCAGGAATGGGCAAACTCGGTCCTTGAGGGCCGGTGTCCTGCATAATTTAGCTCCTACTCTATTCAAACACACCCGAACATGCTAACCAGTGCCTCCAAGATCACTAATTATCTAAAAACAGGTTTGATCAGAGTTGAAGCTAAACTGTGCAGGACACTGGCCCTCCAGGACCGAGTTTGCCCATCCCTGGCTTAAGGTTTACTCTACAAAAAAAAAACAGGTTTTGACTGTTCTAGTTCAAAGAAATACCTTAATATGTTTGCAGATATTTAGCAAAGATGCTAAGTGAACATGTTTGTTCATCTGAAAAACAATGCTAAAGTCAGTGATCCTCCTTTGAAACTGTGCGTTACATGTCTGTCTTTGTTTTGGTTTCTATAACCCACCCACTGCCAGTTTACCCAATTATATTTCAGCACCCTGGGTGACCTTGGTGAAAAACACACCAAACTCACATTTGTAGTATTGAACACTGAACAAAGCACAACCAGAACCTGGGGTGATTGTTGTCATAGAATTTAAGCTGTTGTTCAGCTGCGACTGTTTATAAAATAGAAATTTCAAGTGATGGTTAGGAGTAAAACTCCTTTTAATATATTTTTATTGTGTGTCATCGCTTGAAGCTAGGATATGGTGTAGGCTTAATAGTCAAGCACACTCGCTTCTGTTGGTGTTGTCAATCTGGCAAATTGCGTCAGAGGTGAAAAAGTATTTTACTTTTGGAGTGCAATACCTAGTTCAACCACTGGGTGTCAATCTTACACGCTGCACCTGCATTGTGATAATATCTTGTTTTCCACTGGTTTGGAACAGGGGTGTAAAATACTTAGTAAATGTACTTGATTATTCGCATTCAAACTGACAACGTTTACTGCAACTTTACTACATAAATACAAATATATTTGGGGTGGCGCAGTGGGTAGCACGATTGCCTTGACAGCAAGAAGGTAGCTGGTTTGAGCCCCGGCTGGGTCAGTTGGCAATTCCGTGTGGAGTTTGCATGTTCTCCGGTGTTGGCGTGGGTTTCCTCTGGGTGCTCCGGTTTTCCCCACAAGTCCAAAGACATGCGCTATAGGTGAATTGAATACGCCAAATTGGCTGTAGTTGGCCAGTGTTGGGTTGTGGCTGGAAGGGCATCCGCTGCGTAAAACATATGCTGTGGTGACTCCTGATTAATAAAGGGACTAAGCTAAAAAGAAAATGAATAAATATATTTGATCTGGTAATAATTACTTTGCATAGTATTTTACATTATACTTTACAAGTTCTTTTCCTTTTTGTGTATTATTTTTATACACAAACCATCAATTTTTTTATAATTACAATACAAAACAGTAACACTTAAAAAATAAGGTTCAATTAGTTTGTTAGTTAATTTACTAACATGAAAAACAACAACAATGGCCATAGCATTTAGTACCGAATTGATTTATCTTTGTTAACGTTAGTTAATGAAAATGCAGTCGATTCTTTTTAGTCCTTCTTAACTCACAGTGCATTAACTAATGTTAACAAGCCACATATTGGATTTTTAATTATGCATAAGTATATGTTAAAATTAACATTTAAAGGGATAGTTTAATCAAAGCTGATTTATTCACCCTTCACTTGTCTTTTATTTCAGTTGAATACAAAGAAAGTTATTTTGAAAGATGTCGGAAATCGGTATTCATTGACTTCCAGAGTATTTGTTTTTCACGATAATTCATAACTTTTGGATTCAGTGGGTAATTTGTTTTCATTTGCATCATCACATTTGTGATTTGTTCCTCCTGCAGTTAGCGGTGGGGTTTGGGGACATGCCTCTTTTTTAAAAACTTGTATGTTTTTATACAACTTATGAACTTGTACGAATTAGCCACACTGTTAACAATCTCCTGTAGAATCTACAATAACTTATTGGCAGCAGTTCGCCAGTAACTTACTGTAAATCAATTACAGCAAAATACTGTATTTATATTTACAGCTCCATTTAATCTTGCTGAATATGTATTTACAGTATGTATAATCTATTTGAATCATTACTATAAAATATACAGTAATTTTCACAATGCAAATTGAAAATACTGTAACATACTGCCCTACAGTAAAATACAGTTTACATTAGAGTTAAATACTGTTTAATTTACAAAAATTGTTAACAGTGCACATGTCTGACAATACATAAAAATAGTTACATTTCCTCATGAGATCTGACTGTTTTTTCAAACTATGGCAGTCAATGGTCACCAGTTTCTACCATTCTTCAGGATATCTTCTTTTGTGTTCAACCCTTGAACCAATTGAGGGTGACTAAATTGTAAGTAAGTGCTGTACAAGTATTGCTCATGTTAATAAACCTACTAATTGAACCTTTTTGGAACTAGAGTAAACAGCTGGTTCACTGGCACAGTGTGTTTTATAGACAGGACTGCAGTGTGTAATAAAGGGTGTTTGGATGCTTTGTTTTGACAGCTCAGTAATTGAAAAGAATGGTAAGTGCTTCCTTGTGTTTGTACGGCAGTAAAATAACAGCCTTGTCTTCCTCCTTGTGTTTGCATGAATCTGAAGGACACTTCTCCTGCAGGGCACAAATGTTATCAGGCTTGACTCATCTAATAGTTTGCATTCTTCAGATCTTTCTGCCAGCTGGAGCGGTGTTTGTTGGATAAATAACATTAGTACATCATGAAACAAGTATAGTTCTCTTGTTATGTTATATAGACCGTTTTGAGTAATGTAAACAATAACAATGGTCCTAATATATTTCCTGTTTTACATGTTTAATTTCCACAGCTTCTGAGAATCCAAAGATGTCCACATATTGATAAATAATATTATGATAGCTGTAATGTGAAGATATGATTGAATTGCCTTTTGTTACAGTTATGAAATGGTATGATAATAAGCAGGAACTGTTCATGGACCAATGACATTATTATGTTGAAATGGACTATATGAACTTTCAGATTTCAAATGGTGTTGATTTGGATTCTGTTAGATATTCTAAAGACGTGTGACAAACCAGTCTTGTCAAACTGGTTAGTGTGAGTGTATATAAAGCCAGACTACCAAATAAACCTGTTGCTTCTGGGCTTTAATGCATTCATGAGTGAAATATCGGTCAGCGCTGTGTGGGGTCTGTCCTTCATGTTCTACTTCCCTTCCAATCACTTGACCCAGAAACCCTTACAAACCACATCTTTGAGGCTGAACTGCAGCTATATCCAGTATATTTTATATCATGTCTTTGTTTTCAATGATTTGATGTCTCTTTTTCTGGTTCGATTCTAAAGATTTTTCAATCATATCTTATCCATTTATTGGTTACATTTACAGGTTTTAATAATTAAAAGTGTTAATAAATAAAATGTTGTCTATACATTTAAATAAATTGATCACACAATTTAGATAATCTGTCTACAATTCAAAAATATATATATTTTGTTAATGTCATGTTTAGATTTACTATGTTGGTCAATGTTAAATACAGAATCACTTGGTTACATATATGTAATTTAAATTATAATTTAACATAATATTACTATTATAAAATAACATATCATAAATAATATATATGTAATTACTATACTTTATTTACTATAATTACTTAATTACTATGTTATTACATGTACTACAAGTACACATATAATAACACACACACACACACACACACACACACACACACACACACACACACACACACACACACACATAAATAAAGTTGAAGTCAGAATTATTAGCCCCCCTGTTTATTTTTCCCCAATTTCTGTTTAACAGAGATAAGTTTTTTTTCAACACATTTCTAAACATAATAGTTTTAATAACTCATCTCTAATAACTGATTTATTTTATCTTTGCCATGATGACAGACACTTCTATACAGCTTAAAGTGAAATTTAAAAGCTTAACTAGGTTAATTAGGTTAACTAGGCAGGTTAAGGTAATTAGGCAAGTTATTGTATAACGATGGTTTGTTCTGTAGGCTATCGCAAAAACAAAAAAAATAGCTTAAAGGGGCTAATCATTTTGACCTTAATATGATTCTTAAAAAAAATTAAACAGTTTTTTTCAAGCCGAAATAAAACATTAAATAAAAACATTATCAGACATACTGTGATAATTTCCTTACTCTGTTAAACATCGTTTGGAAAATATATATAAAAAACAGAAAAATATACAAAGGGGGGCTAATAATTCTGACTTCAACTGTACATTCTCATCATTTTTAACACATCTATAGTTATGCGGTGGCACAGAGTGCGGCATGACTGTGGCACTTTTATTTATTTATTTTTTGTTTACATGCCTGTCGGGAATTTTAAGTTAAGGTGCTATTTGTTTTATATTAGACTTTTTATATATATATATATATATTTAATGTTACACTAAAGTCCAAAAGTGAAGAATTGATGTTGATTACTTGATTGTTCAAGTTACCTCACAGAAGTGCTCTGTTTGTTAACAAAGTTGTTGAATAAAAAAGGTGAATTAAATAAAAAATAAGGAACATCCTGGATCTGTTTCTTCGCTGCTGTTTATTTTTTTAAATGTATCATAGAAGTTTCGCATCAGGTTTTGGGATCAAAAAACACTCAAAATCAAATGACTCGGGCGGCTCGAGGGCAAAAAAAAGCCTGATCAGGAGATCCCTAGTCATAACTATATTAATTTAATTTTAGTTTTCAAAAAATCAAAGTCTAAAAAAATAACTATAATAATAATAATAATATATATATATATATATATCACCATGAAATCAAATAAGAAAATTAAAAAGTTATGATAAATAACAAAATGCAAAAAATATTTATAATAATTGTAAAGAAATGAAGAGTTTAGATGCAAAAACCTCTAAATTAGCATTTTTCTCAGACTCCTGTGTGTAGACTCAATCATTTTACTTTTATAGTGACCAATAAGTTCTTTTCATTGCCTTTAATGTGAAATAACTGAACATAATCATAGGAGGCTGGAAAAAAAATGCTCATTTTAGGAGAAAATTTCAGATGGCATTTAGAGGATTTCGCATCTAAACTCTTCAAATATAGAGTTTTTAAAACTTATATTATATATAAGTTTAATACTTCTTGTATTTCGATCCTGCAATAACAAAAAAATAATAAAAAAAATAAAGTTTTTCATGAGCTCAAACTATTATATCACAACAGATGGATATCCATAAGCACTGTCACACTAGTGGGAAGTAGCGGATCGCTCGCTCACCTTTCTGTGCAGCACTGTTGTACTTCCAGGACTTGAAGCAGGTGAGTCCCATCCTGCAGGTGCACGTCTCTCTCTCTCTCTCTCTCTCTCTCTCTCTCTCTCTCTCTCTCT
>CAIGQZ010020908.1:0-11965 GCA_903798205.1 Danio tinwini
AATAAATGCAACGTTTCCAAAAGTCAATAACCATGATTTTATTTATGAACAAAATAATCATTATGACTTTTCCCAGCCCAAGACTGCATTCAGAGTAAATATGGACACATCAAGGCATGTTTTATGTAGTTAGTTGTGGAGGAAATTATCTAGCACAACTTTGCTATTGTGCGGTTCACAAAAACGCAGATGTTTTGGTTTCATTTGCAGATAGTCCTACATCGCTAAGATAAACATATTTAATGTATTTTTTTCAAAGAATCGATGTTGACTATGAAAATAGTGAAATAAATACTAATGTTACCACCTTTTTAACTTAACATCATGGGAGGGGGTAAAAGAAAATCACATGCAGGAAGACCATGAGAACTTTAATCATCTAATACATTTTTAGAATTAAATATACAAAGTGATAAACAAAATGAGATGTTTATCATTGTTATTATTACTTTTTGTTTAATAAATCTATAAATCTATTTGATTTACAAATTTCACATTAGGTTGGCTGGACTTAAACATGGGTGGGTTTATGCCAACACGAACCCACTCATTCCAACACTACATATAAAATTTGCTGTATCCCATCTCACTCAATCAAACGACAGATTTTCAAAATAAACAAATTAGTAAACAAATACACAACTTTTAAATAAATAGATCAAATGTTTGCATTAACTGCAAAACAACAGCAGCCCTTATGGCATACAGTGTCTGAAAACACTTCCTTGTTTTCCATTCACTGTGAAAGAGGATATAGGGGTGATTTCAAATACAGCTGAGGAACACAAATCTGTGCGTCAGATGGAGCGATATCAGAAATATGCAGTGCTTGGGGTTCTCCATAGCCAGGACAAAAAATAAAAAATAAAATAAAACTCTTATAACTATAATTGTGTTGTTATATAACTATATCAAAATCTACAGTCACTGTTTTGGAATGCTCTATTCCACAGGCAGCAACTTTGCAGGCCACACAAACTGTGGCACATAACACATGGAAGAAATGACAAACAATTCACTCCAGATGAGACTGATGTTAGCATGCTGCTAAGCTAACAACTGATGCTGTTAACACCAACTTTACAGAAGCCCAAAGTATATTTTTAGTTTTGATGCGAATGCTTATGAATTATGTGAAAATGTATGCCATTTGATACTGTAACATGTGGCATTTCCCACCCAGATGTTACATGTATGAACAATAAATCTCACAACTAAAAACATTTACAATGAAATCTGACAGGTTTCCTTCTCTCCATTGATATGCTATTCTATGCAACTATTATTTCAAAGACCCAAAAAGGGCAGTAAACCATTATTTAACCCTTATGTTTTTATCCACTCTGAGGTGATTTTGAGTCTTCATTTTAACATAACTTTTTCTACGATTCAGTTAGCAGAATGATTTCTGGTGAAAAATCTTATTTGACACATATTTTGGGAAAATGATTTCAAACTTAAAAATAAATTCAACGATACACTCTGAACAAATTTACCACCCTTTTGTTGTATGTTAGGTATGAAAACATCCACTAAATTAAACTTGTAAAAATGTATCAGACAAATATTTTTTACATTTTTTAGCATAAATCTGTTAAATCAACCTCAGTCCTGATCAAAACTACTAAATTGTGTAGAAAATTACAGGATTTTAACTCTTTAATTGCCAAATTCACAAATGATGTCACTGAATTGGTGAAAAACACACACAAAATGACGTATTTACAATATAAAAAGTAATTGTGGACTGGATTTGTTTTCCCTTTTATAACAGTCTTGGACATGTGAATGATTAATAACAACATTGGCTTTGATTCATTATTAGATTTTCATTTTTTCTCTCTCATTTACTGTTAGGGGCTGTTTTTGCCTTATTCCATTATAACCACATTTGATGATGTCTTTGTTTTAATTTACTTCATGTAGTTCTGAGAACGGAGATGCATATTTAGATTTTTTCAGACACATCAAGGTAAGTCACTCGCACACACTCACAGAAACGCATACATACAATTTAATTTGCTGTTATACTTCATATAAAATCTTTTTTTTTTTTTTTTTGCATTTTTAGTGTCAACTAATGATCAACAGTAAAAATTACAAATCTTATCTTTTACCAACAGGGAAAGCCACCAACTATCAAAAATGCGTGATTATGTGGTGTGTCATGGTTTTATAATCAACAAAATGTGGCTATAATGGAAGTCAATGGGGGAAAAACAGCCCCCAACAGTTAAAAAGAGGGAAAAAAAAGAAATTTAATCAAAAACAATGCATCAAAGGTAACGTTGTATCACAATATTCAGTCCACAATTACTTTATATTGAAAATATGTCATTTTTGTGTTTTTTCACCAAATCAGTGACATCATTTATGAATTTGACAATTAAAGAGTTAAAATCCTGTAATTCTCTAAGCAATTTAGTAGTTTTGATCAGGACTGAGGTTGATTAACTGATTTATGCAAAAAAAGAAAGTGTTTTTTTACAGCAGTTTAATTTAGTGAATGTTTTCATCTCGAACATAACAAAAGGGTAGTACATTTGCCCAGAGTGCATTGTTGATTATTATTTTTTTTTCAAAGCATTTTCTAAAAATATGTGTCTCAAGATTTGCCATCAAAAATCATTCCGCTAGCTGAAACAGAGAAATGTATGGCCAACTTAAGATCCTAAATCACCCTAGAGTGGATGAAAGCATCCCCAACAGCACATAAGGGTTAAGTAGAAAGTGCATCAATGTCTTATATGACGTTATACTTTTATTTAAGTATATTATAAATTCTGAACACTTTTGATTGCTGAATTGAATTATACATTAATGCAAATTATTTATTTTATAATTATTGTACATCATTTCTGTCATTTGTTTGCCACCATAAAAGAACTACAGCTCTAGGAGATACTTATTTGGCAGAAATCGAATTACTGTTATTAATTCAGTTATTTACTGAACATTTGCAAATGTTATCGCATTTTTATGTCCAGGAGACACATATATGTCCATGCTTAACGCTCGGATGTTTTGTATTTTTACTTTTACCATGGTAAAATGACTGTAATGGCCAATATACACTTTTAGGTAAACCAACTCTCTACATTTACCATGGTAAAATGACTGTAAAAGTTCTGTATATTACTGAATGCTTTAACATAAGAAAACCCACTCTCGATATATTTTTGAGCAGGAGTGTTAAGCGCGTTGTAGAGAATCAGCAACATGTAAACACATAAAAAGACAGACACACACACACACACACAAACAACATAAATAAATGTGGAAAAAAGGAAAGAAATTAAAAGGCAAGGAAAAGCAAAAAAATGAGAAACGTGAAAGAAAAGAGGAAAAGAAATGCAAGTGCTCCGTCCAGTGCCCCGTCTGTGGTGAGTGAGATGTTATCCAGCGGTACGCCATATTTCTCTCTCTCTCAAACTGCGGATGATGTCTAACGCATGAACTGACCTGTAGACCAGCACTGGAGCTCAACTAGAACATTCCAACAAGCTAACCAGCAATGTGAAGGCAACCAAAACAAACTCAAAGCAAACCAACGTAAAATTACAAAGCATGAGTTCCCTGTTTCCTGCTGCATTTTAGGATTAGGAGGAATTGTCCAACGCACTTCAGAATGGATGTTCAAGATGGTCTAAGCAGGTCTTTTCTTTTGGATTTGACACATTTGTCAAGTAAACACTTTCTAATTGGCTGCATTAGAAAATTTCTTTTTTTTGGGGGGGGAGTCCACTTTAACTGCCCTAAATTTGCACTCTTGTAGGCTCTAAGAAAACGTGGTGATTGAAGGAAACCTGAGACAGGAGGCTCAATTATATTCCAGCACTTCTCTTGCGTTCTCTTGCATTCCCTCAAGAAAGTTTGCAGTCACTCACTAAAGCTCTGAAATATAGTTTTTTCCTCCCACTTCTTTTTATTTCCATGACAATAGGGAGCAAATGTGAACATTTCTTAGAAGGACGCATAGGTTTTTGCCAGGTTTCTAGGGGAAACTCAAAAGTTTTGTGGAAGAACGGAAATGTTTTGCAAACAAATGCAAAGTTTCTCATAGGAACACTAAAGTGAGCTGAGAGAACGCTTTCTGGGGGAGCTCAAATGTTTCTTACACATATTAAAAAGATTTTGCAAGGCAAATCTAAAGTTTCTCAGGGGAACAAAAACATTTTGGGAGAGAACGCCAGAGATTTTACAGAGAAAATGCAAAGTTTCTCAGGGAATGCAAATGTTCTGCGATGCAACAAACTCTCATGGCAACGGAGGTTTTGTTTTGTAAGCAAACCAAAGTTTGTTCTAAGTAAACATAAAATTTCTTAGGGGAACTCAAAAGTGTTGCTTGAGAACATTTTGTCAAACAATGCAAAAGTTTTGCAAAGAAACACAAGTTTTGTAAGTGAATGTTTTGTTTTGGGAAAACCCAAAATTTTGCATGAAAAGTAGGAACCGTAACATTTACAAATAACTCATGAGAATCCAAAGATTTTGCAAGCGAAAGCAAATTTTATTGCGGATCTTCAAAGCTTCACGAGACTGTGCAAATATTTCATAAAATTAAAACAAAGGCTTTGTAAGCGAATGTAAAATTTCTGAGGGGATATTTCAAATTTTTGAGAGATTACCAAATGTTTGTAAGGCACCGGATTTAGACCAATATGCAAAACTTTAATAAAGATTTGGCCTTTTGTCCACATGACACCAGTGTTGTCTGTGTCCTGAAACTTTTTCTTAACATATTTGATGACGTATTACAGCATGGGAAAACCTCAAAACACCTTCCAGCATGTAGCTGTAGGCAAAACACAACTTTTTGGAAATGATGACATTACCATAACCACGTAACCAGAAGAAGGATCTTTGCATGTAACCACCAAAAAAACAGATGACATGCTGAGACGGCATGATTTTACCGTATCCTATGGCAGTGTTTCTCAAACTATTCTTGGAGGACGACTGGCTCCTTAACCAAACACACCTGATTCAGATCATCAGCTCATTAGCAGAGACTGAAAGGCATGAAAGGCAAGGACAGACAAAGGAGACATCCAAAACATGCAGTGCTGCTGGTCCTCCAGGAACATGGTTGAGAAACACTGTCCTACGGCTCTGTCTATGTTTGTTTGCATTGTCCCATATAACTGTAACATGCATGTTACACTGTTTTAATACAGTTTTTTAGTTTCCATGCGTACACAGACATTTCTTTAAGCGATACATCTATACTGTAGGTGCAAAACCTCCGCAAAATCCGCAAAAGAAAAAAACACCATCATTGCTATGTGGACTCGTGTATTTAACCTTGCGTTTTTGCCATTGCGCACTCTGAGCAGAAAAAGCGAGCTATGTCAGTCTTGTTTTTTTCATTCTCCAATCAAATAAAAGCAGAGGCGGGGTTTCCGTTGAGGTGACAGCAGTGTTTGTGTTACGGCAACTACAGAGACTTTTAAAGATGGAGGAAAGACTATTGCTCACTGTCTTGAGTTATCCAGAGCTGTATGACTTCACAAATTGTGAATATCACAATATTATTAAATATTACAATTATAACAATATCAACAGCAATGCTAGCAATGTCATTGCCTAGTTACGCAAAAATAAAATTAGTACAGCACTTCTTTTTTTCGTCAACAAAAAAGTAGTGCAGCGCACCTCGCGATCTCAGAATGAAAAAGCACGTTCGGTGTGATCGGTCTCTAAAGGGGGTTGCACACCCGGCTAGTCATGCTGCGTTCCAAAGTATGTTATTCCCAGATAACAAGAACTGAAACTAATAGCACAGGCTCTCTCTGGGTACTACGAATCATCTTGACCGTCAATAAATTCATTCACATTCATGCTTGTCTGTCACGTCGCTGTTTTTAACGGTTTAGCACCATCTTGTGCCTGAATAATATGTAGGTTAGTGTATGCTCCATTCAGCCTTTTTTTGGGTCAGCTTTGCTTTTAATTAAATAATTAATAAAATCTCATGGCTCAGAACAATGTTTTGTGTTTAATTTACATTTTGTGGCAAGTAGAAAGGTAATAAGCAAAATAACAAACACCCAGGTGGTGGTTTTTCAGAATTAAAGCCCTTCAGTCTTACAATAGTGCTCTGCTTTGCTTCAGACTGTCGATAAACCTGTAAGGTGTTATTCTGTAATAACAACTGCCTGAATATACATTATTCCTTGATTATGATCACGTATAGTATGTGCACATCCAGTGCGCGACACCTCAAGTTGTTTCATAGGGTAACTTGAAGGTTTTGAAAGAGAACGCATACGTTTCTGAAGTCAATTCAAAGTTAAAGCACTGGAACTTGTCCTCCTATCTTATTTCTCCCCATCACCACATCCCTTTATTGGCTCCATGCTTGAACAAAACATCAGTAAGAACACAAAAATCTCTGCCTCAAAATCGGAATGCTTAAAAAAAGACCTAGAAAAAAAGTTGTATTGGTTTTGCTTAGATTTTTAGACAGGGCTAATTTTGACCCACAAATCACAGCAATTGTGAATAATGTTAAGTGAAGGAACAGAAAAAACGGCCCAGCTTTGGCTAGACGACTGGCCTTCTCCCAGGTGGAATGGGGGTTTGGGGTCACTTACACGGAGATGTGGGTGAGGTGAGTCCACCATCGGGGGGTGTGCTGCTGGGTTTAGAGTCTGGCATTGGGAGGGGCACTGGACGCGCCACAGGGGGGGGTGGAGGCAGTAAGAAGGAGCCCGGCATTTTGCTCTGGCCGCTTCCGTTCGGCTGCAGACGACACAAACAGGGTGAGGAGTACGGAAACGCCCAACACCCCGCAGATGGAGAACACAACGCAGGCTCGCTCCCAATTAAACAAACAAAACAACTCAAGAAATTAAAGAATGAGGAGGGTTGGTGGGCTGGTAGTAGAGAGTGTTGAGGAAACAATGGGAAACAATCAAAAGGATGGTGAATATCTTTTTTTTTTTTTTTGTAAATGAAAGTGTTTATGTGTCGACTTCACCACAGGCACAGACAGGAGCAGTGAACAAAAAACATGGAGGATTTCAGAGAAGGAAGAGGAAGAAGAGGAACAGGAGGAAGAGATGCACGCACAAATAAAGGAAGGGTGAGTTTTGGTCCATGGAATGATGTCAAATCTAAACCAGGGCGCGAAAAAAATTAAACCAAAAGCCACATTGACGAAAAAAAATAAATAAAAAATGTCAGAAGCAGAAGAAAAGAGGGGAGGCACGCGACGCTGAAAGGTGGTCAGCTGTGGCGCAGATGGGTTTTTATCGTGGAAGTGGACAGAGAAGGAGAGATTAACTCAAGATCGTCTAGACAAGCACAAAATACATAACAGTGACCGAATAGTCGGCCTCAGAGACAAGAAACGCACACATTTGCTTTCATCGGGAAGATAGTTTGCAGATACTGTATCACACGAGGAGCTTGATTCATGTAAAGTATTATGTTTTTTTATTTATTTAGTTTAATAAATCATGTATATATTTAGATGTAAGATAACTTTCATTTAAGCTGTTCACATTGGCAAACTGTTATATATATATATATATATATACACATACATACATAAATAGTTAAAATTGTTGTTTTATTCACAAAAAAATCCATTAAATTCATACTTAAGGCAGATATGTTTACTAAACACAACAAAGTTCTTGTTTAACGATGCTTGTATTATAATGACATACTGCTTATATCATTGATATTTCCTAATATTTTAACATATAGTATGCAGTCAGCAGTAGGGGTGTACGGATCACAACCCACAGTTCAGAACGCACGTGCCCTGCGGATTAATAATTTTTTTGGAACTTGTAGGTTAATCCAATGTTTATAACAATTGCAGAGAGATTGCCTCCCGGGTCATTCAAATCACGTGTATGAAAGCATTTTGGCTTTCCTATAAAATATAATGATGAAGGAAAATGTTGTGGTCGGACCTACCTAAATAATTTCTAAGGTTGTTAATTAAAGGGGTTTCCTGTCACTGTTTGTTTAGCCTGCATTAATGCATTGAGTGTAAAGCTGCACAATTAAACATTAAAACATTGTGATCTCAATTAAAACCCGCCCAACATAAATGACAAATGATAATTATTTGCATATGTTTATTAATCCTTTGAATCGCTGCATTCAAATCTGCGTTTAATCGAGAGAGATTCAGTTTTTACACATTTTCAGTGAGTTACAAACAATTAAATAATACAGAAAAACTGGGAGAACAGTTTATAGTTCAGATATAAACACTAATGTTTATGGTAAAGATTAAAATCACCATTTCATGGAACACGACGCTGGTAAATGTTGTAGCAATTACATTTTTTAACCAATAGATGGCAACAAACAACCATTAAAATTATGTCACTGTATAGGTTTTCAAAAATGATCCACCTATAATGAAACAAAGTTTTATGTGTGAATTGTTGAATCATTAATTGAAAATAAATATGACATGTACAAGATGTTAGATTTCTATATTTAGCATTATCAGCAACAGTAGCAAAGATCATTTTTCCTATTGAATACTTCCCTTTTTTCAGCTGCTTCTTTCTTGATTTTTATTTTTTATTAAAATTACAGATTTTAAGTTCTGTTTGTTTTTGCAGTAATATTTTTGTATAAATGAAAAGCAAATAACATTTGTCTCCTGTTTTTTTGCTGATCTGAAAAATGGACTAATCTGTGACTCAAAAACCGTAGTATGATCCGAACTGCAGATTTGTGATCCGTTACACCACTAGTCAGCAGTAATACTTATTTAATAAAGTGACAATGGCTAAGTTAAAAACCATGCAGTGTTACCTATTCTGTGCATGTTTAAATTAAGACACATCATACATACTACAAAAATAGTCTACTATTACCATAGAATGCTATTCCCACTATTCATTCGTTAAAGCAATCTACAGAGTTGAATGCAGAAGTTGATTTCCTCTTACCTGACCGCTAGCCTGTCCAGATCCGTCGGCGCACACAAACTGCACAAACTCCTTGAGCGGGTCCTGTCCCGGGTGGTGGTGGTATCGGATGGTGGGATGGGTGAAGTACGGGCTGGACTGCTGGATGAGGGAGGGCGAGGGGAAGTGCAGGGAGGAAGCAGAGGCGCGGGGACTTCCTGCTGACAGACACACACACAGAGACACACAGGTTAAATATATATAAACATTAGTATAGGAACAACGAGCAGTCTATTAGTAATGAGACCAAATGAGGCAAACAGACATACAAGAATACACTGATGGAAATCCCTTCAGAAAAAATGGTGTGTAAGGCCCCGTTTACACTATCAGGTCTTGATGCCCAATTCTGATTTGTTGCCTACAGTATGTCTGATTTTGTTGCCTGTCCGTTTACACGTTTATATCTGATTCATGTGTTTACACTTGCTATACAATATACAACGTTGCACATGCGTAAAGGCGGGTTCTAGCATCTGTGCCACACTAGCCACGATGGAAGAAATTGTCTTGCTTTTAGTTTTGCTTGCTTTTAGTTTTGCGAAATATGCAAAGTTCACCCAACTTTAAAATGAATTTGAGGCGGAGGAGGAGGTAAAGGGCCGTCATCGCAGCTTGCGTCTATGGTTTATATATGGTGTCCTCCACTGACTCATCTCCCTACAAGTAACTTCTGCCGTCGACCACTGACCACTTTCCTCCTGCATGTTTCTTCTGTTGTTGTTGTTTACCGTTTCAGCGTTTCCACACACGCTCTTCATTCTACGTCATTACACTGCGGAGAACACATTGTCGCAAGTTTAATGACGTACAAAACAGAATGCCTCAATAAATCCGATCTGCCTGTTTTACACAATAGTGGCATTGTCACATATCCGATTTATATCTGATTTATTTCCACATATAAAGGAGACCTGAAACCGAAATCTGAATATCCAAATGCATGCATTTGTTTCGTGTTTACACGGTCACAGAACAGATCCGATCTCTGTCAAATATCAGCAAAAAATCTAAATTAGGTCACATTTAACTGGCAGTGTAAACAGGGCCTAAGATACAACTGGGGGTTTCCAGAACAGTCCTGTACCCCGACCTTCTTTACATATGCACACACACGCACACGCACACACGCACACACACACACACACACACACACACACACAATGTTAAATGTTGAAATGTTAATCACTTTTTTTAAATTTTCCCAAGTAATGTTTAAGAAATTTTTCATGGTATTTCCTACTATCTTTTTATTTCTGGGGAAAGTTTTGTTACTTTTAATTTGGCTGGTATTATTTTAAGGTTATTTATATATATATATATATATATATATATTAATCCTAAAAGAAAAACACAAAGTATATATGTAAAGTAATTAGAGACTCAAAGATGTGTTGATAATTGAAACATGCCTTCTCTGTCTTACTTTTTCACAAACTCAAATATATATAGACACGCACACACAAATAAGGACTCTTAAGTGCTATTTAGTCACATTTGGTAATGGATGATCGGTTTTAATACAAATTGCCAACACTGTCCATAAACCCCACTTTCAGCTGGTTTCAATGTCTTTCTCACAGTTTGCTTTAAGTTTGTCAAACACAGCTCCACATACAGTAGATGCACACTGTGAAACACGGCTTTTAGACTCTGAGCTGTTGTAGGAAAAATTGTAAAACACCCATAAGCCGATAAAGCACCAAAACTAAAATTAAACAATAAACATTGATACATTGTAGACTTATGACGCTATCAAATTTATCTTGTTGTAATTAATTACTGAAGCTTTTATCACAGTATACGGTGTTATCACAATATTGACCCAAGTTGCAGAAAAAGATTAATAATAAAAAGTACTTGGTGTATTTCTTTATGGTATATACACATTTAGAGTAAATGTTTCAACCTAATTTAATTGCAAAAGGATGATAAAGTACAATAGGTACCAGTTTATAATAAAGTCCCATTAGTAAATGTTCAAATCAGCAGTGAGAAAAGGCCAGTTTTATTACAGTTACTATGTTAATATTCATTTAAAAAAATGTATTAGTTATAAACTCCATTACATTACAAATGATTTCGACTCAAAATAAGATTACAAGGATCATTTTAATGCATTATTAGACATTAACTAAGAAATGTATTATTGCATGAGATTAATAAAAAAGACTTTGGTAGTTTTTATTGTTGGTTTAGTTAAATGAACTATTGTTCACTACTGGAGCCTTATTGCTCTGTGTTAATGTACAATAGCCTCATAAATAGAACAAAATTTACACTCAATATTTCAGCATGTAGTGGGCCAGATTAACATGTGGAAATGTTCATGTTTGAACTATTAAGTTAATTACTCAGTTAAGTCTCCAAGCATTTGGCTTTGCTATGAACATCACTGCAAAAACAAGCTGAATATTCTTAAAAATCACTCATAAATAATTATTCACTGTATTTTGAAGTGGCCATGATATCAATCATGTGCATGTTCATTATAATGATACACTAAAGTATAGCATATAGGCCTATGTCTAAATTATTGTTACCAACACACCCCTATTGTGCATGAACTGCAGATAAAAGTCATGATGCGCTCTGGTTTGCCAATGGCGAGTGGCGGTGTGAGGGGTCTCATGTCCTCCAGCCAAGCAGGGCCTCCAGCTGCCCGGAACAGTCTGCCAACTCACAGAGGCTTGCCGTAACCCAGACGCGGGCACCACGCTCCCAGCCAAAGCCCTGCTTTTCACCCTCTCTGCTGTGCAGACCGCTATTCCCTCCTCTTCCTTGGTTTCTTTCGCTCTTTCATCATCCACACTTTAATCCCATTAGGGAATGGGACGGAGCCAAGGCTTCAAGGAAGAGGCAAATGGCACCAAAACTACCGCCACCAAAGACCCCCTCCAACATGGAGAGACTACACAACAACAGCTCCAAACACAAAACAACACATGGCCACACAACGAGAGGGCATCTGCCCTATCTATCTATCTATCTATCTATCTATCTATCTATCTATCTATCTA
>CAIGQZ010020937.1:0-10711 GCA_903798205.1 Danio tinwini
CATCCATCCATCCATCCATCCATCCATCCATCCATCCATCCATCCATCTATCTATCTATCTATCTATCCATTCATCCATTATGTTTGTGTAGTTGACTGAGAAACAGAGACCTCAGAATCTCTCATAAACAGCCTTAGAAACTTCAACATTCCTCTGGGATTTCTACTTTAAACATTCTATAATGTGCATAAAGTCTATACAAACCATCAGTAATTGCTACCAGAATGCAACGGGGGCCAAATGCAACTACACGCACGCACGCACGCACGCTCGCACGCACGCACGCACGCACGCACACACGCACACACACACACATGCCACTTTAAATGCTATTTAACATCTGCATGTCTTCTTCGTATGACAGGATTATTTCCATATTTACAGTTTGAGTTAGAGGTCATCATTAGTAAGTTCTTCTTTTTCTTTCTGTGAATTGTCATTCTCAGAAAGCTGTTTTTATTCTCGGAACGGAGATGATAAAACTGGCCTTTCCTTTAAACTAAAAGAAAAAAGAAAAGCCTTTGCAAATGCATTTAGTGGTTTGAAACGTCAATGAAAGTCTTCTCGTACCTGTCTTTAGGACGCGCTTCTCATCAATGAGACTGAATAGGTCAGTATTGACCTGCTATCGAGTCGTCACTTCACTTGACTGCAATAACTAGAGGCTTTTGGAAATGCAGCTATGGACCAAAAATCAAGAGACTACTTGAATATTGTCAGTTTCTCATGAGATTTACTAGATTTATTATGAGCTTGAGTAAAATGTTAAAATATGTACATTTTTATCCATCCATTAATTATTATTTTTTTTATCTATATTATATTTCATTATTTAATCATAATTTAATTTATTAATTGTATTTATTTTTTATTTTATTACATTTATTTATTTTGTATTTAGCCCTCCCGTGAAATGTTAAATTATTTATTAATTATTTATTTAATAAAATATTTTTTACTGTTCAAAGTAATGTTTAACCGAGGAAAAACATTTTTTTTCCAAATGATTTCCTATATATATATATTTCAAACATTCAGTAGATTCTGAGAAACTGAAAATATGTGTCATCTTATCTTTTTTTCTGAAGAAAGTTTTATGTTTAGTTTGACAAGAATAAAAGTAGTTCTTATTTTCATTGTTAAATATAATTCAATATTATTAGCTCCCTTAAAATGTTTTTGATTGGCTACAGAACAAAACAATGACTTGCCAAACCAATGACTTGTCCAATGACTTGCCTATTTAACCTAAATTCTTAAGGTAATTAACCTAGTTAATTGAATTCTAGTATCCTGCAACTAACTTGTAAATTGTACTGTCAAAGACAAAATAAATTTGTTATTATGTAACAAACAATTCCAATAAAAATCATCCGATATTCTCTAAACATCATATAACATTTCTAAATATTTGTTATTCTGACCTGCTGTAATTTTGGGGAAATGCTTATTAATCTAATTAATATTTTTGTTAGATACAGTTTAAGTCAGAATTATTAGCCCTCCTAAATTATTAGCCCCACTGTATACCCCCCCCCCAACTTCTCTTTAACAGAGAGATAATTGATAATTGTTCAACACATTTCTAAACATAATAGTTCTAATAACTCATTCCTAATAACTGATTTGTTTTATCTTAACCATGATGACAGTACATAATATTTAACTAGATATTTTTCAAGACTAGATAGTTAAGATTTAAAGGCTTAACTAGGTTAATTAGGCAAGTTGGGGTTATTAGGAAAGTCATTGTATAACAGTGGTTTGTTCAGTAGACAATCAAAATAATAATAATAATAATAATAAAAAAATAATACTAATAATAATAATAGGGGCTAAACATATTGACCTTAAAATGGTAAAACTGTAAAACTGCTTTTATTCTAGCCGAAATAAAACAAATAAAACTTTCGCTAGAAGAAAATATATTATAGGAAATTCTGTGAAAATGTCCTCGCTCTGTTAAACATCATTTGTGAAATATAAAAAAAAATAATAATTCACAGGAGGGCCAATAATTCTGACTTATGTTTGTTATCACACTTTTGTATAATAAAACAAACATTAACATTTACCTCAAGCACAAACCGAATAGATTCAGTAGATTCTGAGGAAATGGAAATATGCAAGTGGTCTAAATATTCCCATAGCTGTATATTCATATTTCCTGAGTACTCAAATAATCATAGGACCACTGAAAAAGAGCTGCTAAATGTGTCTGTAACCTTTAACACATAGGATATATTTGGGACAGGGTTGAAAGTGACACATTCTGGCGCTGACACCTCCTAACAAAGAAATTAACCTCTGTACTTTGTTATTCCCAAACGCCAGTCATCTCATGGCAGACGCGTGAAAGGAACAACAGGTGGCGGATCGTCATGGAAACAGCTCCATGATTCCGGCGTGGAAACGCAAGTCCAAAAATTCACTCAAGTCGGGTGTGGAAATGTAAGAAATTAGTGTATTCGAGAAATGCCAAGGAAAAGTCAGTCTGCAAAAAAAAAAACAGATTTTCATCAAGCTAAAAAGAAAAATGGGTGGATGATAATCTTAACATCACTAATGCTCACTTCAGCTCTGATTAGAGTCCAATCAAAGCAAGAACAGAGAGATGTGAGTTTTGTAAAAGGGTTTCGGTGACAAATAAGGATGTTCGAGATGATGTAAAGGGAAACTAATTTGAAAATGTAATTAAAAATGCACGCTCCACATTCTTAGAAATGCAATCATATTCTCTGTGGTTTCTTGCGCCTCAATTATCGTTTGTAGTCATATGAGAGAGGATTCTAGCATTCTTTTTTAATGTAGGACTGTTTTCAGAAGTGTAGTCTGCTTCGTATGCTGTGTTTTTATATTTCTTTCTTCACTAAAAGCTTTAAAGGACGCCATACAGTATGACGCTTTGTGCTTTGTAATGTTTTCTCATAGTCTCCACTCTCACAAAAAAGGATTTGTTCATTTAAACAGAGAAGCGTAACATTCCAACTTCTGATATTACTTGCGCAAATATCTGTGTCACAGTTTGAAAATGAGTATAATGCTGCCCAAAGGCAAGCGCAAGAAGAGGGCTTCCGTTCACTGGATTGTTGAGTTGTCATCAGGTCACAGACATGCAATGTATTATTTAGTAAATAACGTCTTCATTTGCTAACATTTTGCTTAGTTTGTGAATGCAAAGTTGGTTTAAATGATCAATTCTGTCAGAATCCGACTAATACAGTAAAATGAAAACATTATGCTGCTCGTACAGCTGCTCGTACAGTTCTACTCAGCCATCATCCAATCCATTCTCTGCACTTCAATCACCGTCTGCTTCAGCTCAGCTGCCAAAACTGACCTCCGTAGACTACAGCGAATAGTCCGGACTGCTGAACGAATCACTGGCACTACCCTTCCTACACTTCAAGAACTGTACTCTTCCAGAGTGAGTAAAAGGGCTCACAAAAGCACTCTGGATGCCTCGCACCCAGCACACTACCTGTTCAAACTGTTACCGTCTGGTCGGCGCTACAGAGCACTAAGCACAAGACACAGGAAAAGTTTCTTTCCTCAGGCCATCTACCTCATGAACAGTTAAATATTCCCCTACTGTGCAATAAACCAGCAATGCTTTCTCATACGCACTTGTACACAGCACCTTATAACAATATACAATGCAATACTTTCTCCATTCGCATTGGTACACAGCACCTTATAACCTGTATATTCATAGCATATCTGTACATACAACTCAACATCCAGATATTTTTGACTAACTGCATCTCTGTTTAATGTTTATCACCTTTTTCTTTCTCGTATTTAATTTTGTGTTGTCACTTTATGTACACTGGAAGCTTCTGTTGCCAAAACAAATTCCTTGTGTGTGTGAAGCACACTTGGCAATAAAACTGATTCTCATTATTAAAGGGGTAGTTCACCCAAAAATGCAATTGACCTCATTGTTTATTCTCTCTCGTGTGGTTTTAAAACTTTTTGAGTTTCTTCTGTTGAACACAAAAGAAGACATTTTGAAGAATGCTGGTTGCTGGGATTAACTTGCAAAAATTACCATGGGAGTCAATATGTAACCAGCATTCTGCAAAATATCTTCTTTTGTGCTCAACAGAAGTGAATGGTGAGTAAATGATGACATGATTTATCTTATTTTTGGACATACATGTTTTTCAATTACTTCAAACTGCAAAAAACTTTCCAATCTACATATTGAAATCTTTAACATAAATCTACACTCACCGGCCACTTTATTAGGTACATCTGTTTAACTGCTCGTTAACACAAATTTCTAATCAGGCAATCACATGGCAGCAACTCAATGCATTTAGGCATGTAGACATGATCAGGATGATCTGCTGCAGTTCAAACTGAGCATCAGAATGGGGAAGAAAGGTGATTTAAGTGACTTTGAACGTGGCATGGTTGTTGGTGCCAGACGGGCTGGTCTGAATATTTCAGAATCTGCTGATCTGGGATTTTCACGCACAACCATCTCTAGGGTGGTAGGGTCCGAATTTGTCATCAACAACATGAAAGCATGGATCCATCCTGCCTTGTATTAACGGTTTAGGCTGATGGTGATGGCGTAATGGTGTGGGGGATATTTTCTTGGCACACTTTGGGCCCATTAGTACCAATTAAGCATCATGTCAAAACCACAGCCTACCTGAGTATTGTTGCTGACCATGTCCATCTCCTTATGACCACAGTCTACTCATCTTCTGATGGCTAATTCCAGCAGGATAACGCGCCATGTCATAAAGCTCAAATCATCTCAGACTGGTTTCTTGAACATGACAATGAGTTCACTGTACTTAAATGGCCTCCACAGTCAACAGATCTTAATCTAATAGAGCACCTTTGGGATGTGGTGGAAGGGGAGATTTGCATCATGGATGTGCAGCCGACAAATCTGCAGCAACTATCATGTCAATATGGAGCAAAATCTCTGAGGAATATTTCCAGCACCTTGTTGAATCTATTCCACAGAGGATTAACGCAGTTCTGAAGGCAGAAGGGGGTCCAACCCGGTACTAGTAAGGTGTACCTAATAAAGTGGCCGGTGAGTGTACACCCTACATAACCATCATGTCAGTTCATAGACGTGCATTGTATTTATTTAGCAAATAAAGCTTTTATTCGCTAACATTGTAAACATTTTGCTTAGTTTCTGAAAGCAAAGTTGGTTTAATTGATCAGTTTTGTCAGAATCTGACTCAAGCTCCAACTAATGCAAATGTAAAATGACAACATTATTAAATTAAATTTAAACGACCTCATTGTTAATTATGAGATTCTTCTGTCGAACACAAAAGAAGATATTTTGAAGAATGCTGATTGCTGGGATTGACTTGCAAAAACTACCGTGGAAGTCAATGGATGCAGGCAACCAGCGTTCTACAAAATATCTTCTTCTGTGTTAAACAGGAGAAAGAAACTCATAAAGGTTTAGAACAAGTGAAAAGTGAGTAAATGATGACGTAATTCATCTTGTTTTTGAAAAGAAACGTTTCTCAACGCTAAATGAATTCAAATCGCACAAAAATGTCACTCAAACCTTTCATAAACATTGAGCATTATTAAAAAAACATCTGCAAACTAATGCCTGTTTTTCTCTCAATCTCAACAAAAACAGTGTTTTAATTCCCTCTGAACTGCCTACTGAAGATCAATAATGATCAACAAAAAGTTAACAGATTTTGTATTTCATGGGTATGGCTATTTTTGTGGGTTATATTTTGATGATGAAAGTTCAAATGTGTGTTTTATAAAAGTGACTATTTACTAAAGACTAAAACTAAATAAACAAAATAATAATAAATAATCTGCTTTAGGGTGACGCGATGGTGCAGTTGGTAGAGCTGTCACCTCACAGCAAGATTGGCGCCGTGTTGGCATTAGTTTTCTCTGGGTGCTCCGGTTTTCCCCAATATCCAAAGACATGCTCTATATGTGAATTGGGTAAGCTAAATTGTTCGTAGTGTATGTGTGTGTGAATGATTGTGTATGGATGTTTCCCAGTGAAGGGTTGCAGCTGGATGGGCATCCGCTGGGTAACCGCTGGGTAACCAGTAACCGTTGTGGTTACCCCAGATTAATAAACGGACTAAGCCGAAAAGAAAATTAATGAATCTGCTTCAGATAATGACTGGCTAACACTTCTTCTGAATATTAATACCAAAGTAACATTATAGAAGTGGTCTATTAATTTAATTTCAGGAAATATACAAATTGTGTAAGGAAAACATAATATGTAAGGATAAAAGATGAAATAATTTAAAGTGATAATCGAATGATGTGGAATTCGGGGGAGAAATATGAAGAAATATTGTGCTTCATCCCGCTTTATTCACAACTGGCTAAATTTTTTTTGGTTTGTTTGTTTTATACAGAGATGCAAAACATGATTTTATTGCTTATTTGTCTTGTTTTTAGTCCAAATATCTAACATTTTTAAAATCAAGAAGCTTTTTGTACAGAGAACAGAACAGAACAGAGTACAGAAACTCAGGGCTTCTGGTAGTACCCAGAATAGAAGTCCACTAAAGGAGGTCAAGCCTTCTCATTTATGGCTCCTAAACTCTGAATTAGCCTTCCTGACAATGTCCGAGCCTCAGACACACTGTCTGAGTTCAAAACTGGATTGAAGGCCTATCTTTTTAGTAAAGCATACACACAATGTATCACATAACGGTATGATGCATGAGTTCATGCTGGTAAGTGGGCTTGACAAACCACCTGTAGGACACACTCCTCCTGTCTTAATGCACCAGAAATTTTGTTAGAAATACTTATAGGCTTTGTATGTTTCTTTGTTTGTATATATTTTTAAGATAGGATTCAGCTTAAAGTGCAATTTAAAGGCTTAACTAGGTTAATTAGGCAAATTACGGTAATTAGGCAAGCCATTGTATAACAGTGGTTTGTTCTGTAGACAATTGAAAAAATGTATTGCTTAAGCGGGTTATTAATATTGACCTTAAATGGTTAAAAAAAATAAAAACAGCTTTTATTCTAGCTGAAATAAAACAGTTAAGACTTTCTCCAGAAGAAAAAATATTTTAGGAAATACTGTGAAAAATTCCTTGCTCTGGTAAACGCCATTGGGGAAATATTAAAAAAATTAATAATACAACGGATTCTATTCGCCTATCATCACACAGATTAACATAGGCTGAACCAAAGTCCATTTATAGTCTTTGGCGGAACCTAATAAAATACACCCTCACTGAGATTTAATTCATGTAATTAACATTTGCTGGAATTTTGCTTGCGTAAACAGAATTTGTAGGGATTTTGCTCTATAATACCTTATAACTACTGGTTATAAGGTCAAGAATCTTGGTGTAATCCTTTTTGTAGACAATATTTTTCATAAATAATAAATCAAAATTAAGTGAGTTTTACCTTAAAAAAGGTAAATAATCTGCCAATGAGGTAAGCAAAATAATCTTGCTTTTCCTTTAAAATAATTACCCAATTGGCAGATTATTTTGCTTGTTTTAAGGAAAAACTCATGTAATTTTGACTTCTTATTTCTGAAACCAAGACCCAAAAAGTTAAGGTAACTCAAACCATTTAAGGAAACCGATTGCAACAAACCATTTAAATTCAAAAACTAATGCTAATGAGTACTGTGAACTTAATCCATTTGAGTAAATGACAAAATTTAAGCACATTAAATCCCAATAAATGAAGAGAACTCAAACCAACTGAGTATTGTAAAACCCAATAAGTTAAGGCAACTCAAACCGTTTGAGGAAACAGATTGCAACAAACCATTTGAGTTGAAAAACTAATCTGTTTAAAAAAGGAGTACTGTGAACATACTCCTTTTAAGTTGAAGTAATGAGGTGTATACCTAATACCTTCAACACTGAGTTCAAAACTCTTTTCAAATGAGATTAACTTTCATTAAATTTTGAGTTAACTACACTCATTTAATGTGATAAAGTTGACTGTTGGGTTTTACAGTGTGTATATATACAGTTGAATTCAGAATTATTAGACCCCCTAAATTATTAGCCCCCGTTTATTTTTTCCCCCAATTTCTGTTTAGTGGAGAGAAGATTTATTTCAACACATTTCTAAGCATAATAGTTTTAATAACTCATCTCTAATAACTGATTTTATCTTTGACATGATGACAGTAAATAATATTTGACTAGATATTTTTCAAGACACTTCTATACACCTTAAAGTGACATTTAAAAGCTTAACTAGGTTAATTAGGTTAAATAGGCAGGTTAGGGTAATTAGGCAAGTTATTGTATAATGATGGTTTGTTCTTAATTTAAAGAGGCTAATAATTTTGACCTTAAAATGGTTATTAAATGATTTTATTCTATCCTAAAAAAACAAACAAATAGGACTTACCCTAGAAGAAAAAATATTATCAGACATACTGTGAAAATTTCCTTGCTCTGTTAAACATTTGGGAAATATATAAAAAAAAAGTCAAAGGGGGGCTAATAATTCTGACTTTAACTGTATATGTATTTGCTTGTCAAGAAAATGCCTCTTGATTTAAGAATTTTTAGATAATTGGACTAGAAACGATACAAAAACTCTAAGCAAGAAAAACTTTTTTTGCAGTATATAAATAGATTACAATGAAATGCATTTGCGTTTAGTGTTTGTTTTTTTATTTTTTTTTAAAACAATTTAAAATTGTTATATATTTATGTATTTAATATATTAAATTTACACAGACGATTTAAGTGTCACGTTGTTCACCCACAATCTATAAATAGCAATTGTGTTTCAGATACTGAACTCATTGTTTCCAAGAACATTTAGTCTGTTTTTCATTTTCATTTCAGTGAAGACGATGTGAAACTTTCAGATGTTGCATATCTTCTTTATTTCCTCATATCAGTCTGCTTATCTTTATATTTCAGTTCATGCTGGTACACAGTGTTAGAAAAGAGAAAAAAATGTAATTGAAAGTTGAAAGGGGGCCTTTTTTAAACAATATATATATATTTTTGGTGATTTCTTATTTTATTCCAGAACCCTCTACTACGAGATCAAGGTCAGATGCAGCCACAAAAAAATAAATAAATAAATAAATAAATAAATGGAACGAGTGGCTGCAGGTCCTGGCTGAGATTCAAAAGAAAGCGGCAGGAATGAACTTTCTTCCTTGACCTTTTGAATATTGTGACCTGCACACAGCAGGAACAGTTCATCTGAAAAACTGCTTGCCTTCATTTATTTAGACACACGTGTGCTATCAAATCAAAAGCATATGATGAGCTCTAAAAAGACTTCAGAAAGCAAATAGTAAAGTCACTTTATTTGTATAGCAGCTTTCAAAATACACACCGCTTCAAAATAAACGTGTACAGATCATCATAACGTTAATGTTTACAATCTTTAGATCCTAATATTTTAAGGTCTCAATTAACAGATTAGATTATATTAGCTATAAACCATACGTTGCCTTATATAGATGATGTTCTGGGTATGATCTATGCTACTATATTCCTTTTGAGGTCATTCATTCAGTTTCCTTCGGCTTAGTCCATTAATTCATCAGGGATCGCCACAACGGAATGAACCGCCAACTAATCCAGCATATGTTTTGCACAGCGGATGCCCTTTCAGTTGCAACCCAGTATTGGGAAACACCCATACACTCTCACATTCATACACATATACTACAGCTAATTTAGTTTATTCAATTCCCCTATAGCGCAAGTGTTAGTACTGTGGGGGAAACCAGAGCACCCGGAGAAAACCCATGCCAACATGGGGAGAACATTTAACATATTTCTAAACGTAATAGTTTTAACAACTAATTTCTAATAACTGATATCTTTTATCTTTGCCAAGATGACAGTACACAATATTTGACTAGATATTTTAGAATTGACCGTAACCTTTAACCTTTTTTTTTTTAGATATTTTTTTTTTTTTAGAACTAGAATTATTATCATTATTTAAAGCTTAAAATAATCTAGCTCCTGTTTATCTAACCAACCTTCTGCCTCACTACAAACCAACCTGCTCTTTAAGATTTCAAAACTCAGGGCTTCTGGTAGTACCCAGAATAGCAGTCCACTAAAGGAGGTCGAGCCTTCTCATTTATGCCTCCTAAACTCTGAATTAGCCTTCCTGATAATGTCCGAGCCTCAGACACACTGTCTGAGTTCAAAACTGGATTGAAGGCCTATCTTTTTAGTAAAGCATACACACAATGCATCACATAACGGTATGATGCATGAGTCCATGCTGGTGAGTGGGCTTGACAAACCACCTGTAGGACACACTCCTCCTGTCTTAATGCACCAGAAATTTTGTTAGAAATACTTATAGGCTTTGTATGTTTGTTTGTTTGTATATATTTTTAAGATAGGATTCAGCTTAAAGTGCAATTTAAAGGCTTAACTAGGTTAATTAGGCAAATTAGGGTAATTAGGCAAGCCATTGTATAACAGTGGTTTGTTCTGTAGACAATTGAAAAAATGTATTGCTTAAGCGGGTTATTAATATTGACCTTAAATGGTTAAAAAAATTAAAAACAGCTTTTATTCTAGCTGAAATAAAACAGTTAAGACTTTCTCCAGAAGAAAAAATATTATAGGAAATACTGTGAAAAATTCCTTGCTCTGGTAAACGTAATTTGGGAAATATTTGAAAAAAAAAAATTCTACGGATTTTCTTCGCCTATCATCACACAGATTAACATAGGCTGAACCAAAGTCCATT
>CAIGQZ010020941.1:0-11380 GCA_903798205.1 Danio tinwini
TCACTCACTCACTCACTCACTCACTCACTCACTCACTCACTCACTCACATCACTACACATCTCTTTTTTTGCTTATTTGCCAATCCTCAACCCTAATCACACAAGGAAATGTAACTATTTTACCTTTTATCAGTTTAGTGGCTAATTTATACAAGTTCAATCGTATGAAAATGTACAATTTTTAAAAGGAGGTACGGCATCCAAATAAGCAAATCGTACTTAATTGTATGAATGAGATCGTATGAATTCATGCGGATTAGCCACTAAATCAATAAGCTATGAGTTGCCATGAGATAGTTTTGGATCCTCCAACGTGAATCCATTTTCTGATAAAACAATGTATCATATCTTCACACAGACTAGACAGGTGTCTGTTATGTGAACCCATCTGTGTGTGTTGCTTTTTTTCTTTGTTTCATTTTTTTCTTTCTTAGCTTAGCATCAATTATTTTATTGGATTAGACCATTAGCATCTCGCTCAAAAATAACCGAAGTATAACTAGTGCTAGTTCTGTGTCCATGATCACCATCTATACACTCTCAGAAATAAAGGTACGTGAGCTGTCACTGGGGTGGTACCTTGTCAAAAGGTACACATTTGTACTTGAGAGGTTCATATTGGTACCTCAAAAGTATAACTTAGTACCTTAAAATTTTAAGAGGAACATTTTGTACTATGTAGGTACTAATATGTACCCTTGAAGTATTAATATGGACCTTTAAGGTACAAATTTGTACTTTTTGAACAGGTACCACCCCAGTGACAGCTCTCGTGCCTTTATTTCTGAGAGTGTACCCTCAGTCACTATTCCCTATATTAGTACAGTAATATAGTCAAATTAAAGGACTGACTGAAATTGAGCACTCAGTACACAGGAAAGGCTGTCGTTTTGTTTGTGCTTTGCTGGTTGATAAATCATTCAGATGGATTAAAATTTTTATTTCTTTGGTCAGACCCTTAGATAGTTATTTTTGTGAGCTGTCTATTAGTAACGAAACAAAATATTTTGGTTTCTGTTATCTATCGTTTATTTTTTTCTAAACATTTTCAGTGCCTTTTTGTTTTTCACTGCATTTATTTTATGTCTAATTCTATAAATTCATGTTATACACTAAGATATTGTTTACAGCTAATGAATGAAAATTTGGTGGTGAATTTATTATTAATATTATTTTTTTGTGGTAATGTAAGAGCAGTTAAAACAGGCCGGTCAAATTTGACCAGGAACACTAAAGTAAGGGTAAGGATGTGAACACGACATGAGGGTTAATCTAAGCGAAAGACTGAACTTAAAGTGTGCAAACACATACTTAAAGTGAAAGTGAACTATGATGCCTTGTGGGATGTATTTGCACATGACAGAGTAAATCTGAACCTGATTAAAACATTTCTGGTAAATCCTTGGTGACAAACTTACAGCTATATCATGGCTGCGTTCCAGTCTGCTTTTAGGCCCACACTAGCAAACATCCCTTTCCTATTAATATTTAATTACAATTAATAACACAATGCTCATTTTGGGGTGAACGAACACTTTAATTTTGTAATTGACATCACAAATAATAATCAATTATCATTAAATATTTGTTCCTCCTAAAACAGTCAAGAGTCTAATTTCTTACAATTCTGTTTCTATATTGCAGATCAAGAATTATCAACCATCCCTAATCATAAAGTATAATTATGGATAATTAATGAAGGGCAGTTTCTTCACACGGTTTACAAAAAGAAGCGGCTGAACCAAACCAGCTGAGGTGAACAACACATAACCAAAAGCAAGAAGTAAATATTGTGCATCTGATGAGCTCAGTACAACGTATACTACAATTACATAGGGGATATATATGATGACGATGGTCACAGTAGATATTAGAATGATATTAAATGCTCTCCTCTTTATCAGGTTTACCTCCTCTTTTTCTCTCTTTTTCTCTCCTGGTCCTGACTGCTTCAGAGTTCTGAGAACAGCCACAGAACAGAACAGCTGAATGGAGAAGAAGAGGAAAAACAGAACGACAAAAGTAGCCAAGTACAACTCCAAACAATTAAAATAAACATTCATAATACTGATGCCACTCATGCTAAATCCTGTCACCCAGACAATAACACAGCAGATGAGTCTATATCTCAGAGGTTTGTACTTCAGGAAGGTTACAGGATGAACCACTGCCAGGTAACGCTCAACACAGATCAGACACTGAAACATGAGGCGACCAGCCATGGCGAGTCCTTCTAAAATACATGTAACCACCCACAGATCTTTAGCCAAATATCTGAAAAGATCTATGATAGAATACATACATATGAAAATCTCACAGCAAGCAAGATTGAGGTTGAAGAACTCTGTCGCAACTCCATTCCCTGTTCCTGACACTATAAGCCAGATCACATAAGAGTTAGTAGGAAAACCCAATAGAATGATGATGATGACTACAAGCGAGGACTTTTTATATTCAGTTTCCATCCCAGTGCCGTTGAATGAGAAGTGATCAGAAGAGTTTGATCCATCATTGTAGAAGATCTTACTGGAGATGTTCATCTTTTCACTATCAGAAAACACAACTGCAAACTTATGAAGGAGAAACACAAGCGTTAGTCCACCAGAACAATCTAGAACTGTAATAAAACTGTCAATGACACACACACAAAAAAAAATCAGTTTTAATAAGTTGAATATTTTACCTTTAAATGTGTGGACAGTGCTATATCTACAGTACAGTAACTGGTAGCTGGACTGTCAGGCTTTCAAGTAGACGTGTTAATGGAATAAAACCAGCACTGGTCCCGAATAATGACTCAATATCATGCAAATACATTAAATAATTTCTCTTCACACAAGACCAACAGTGTCATTTACAAAAAAAGTGTCATATGTTAATGTACTTGGCCTTCATTTAATAAATCTCCACTCATAAGTAGAAGTAAATGAGTGCAAATTAAAGACGTTCATTCAAAATCAGCTGGAGTTGAGGTAATAGTAAAAAAAAAAGGATGTAAAAAACCTTGCACACACTAATAATCACCTGCTTTTCATAGCAGTTCCACGCAATCATTTAAAATATTGAAACACATTTGTCTCTGTCAAACTATAAAAACACATACGCTCCAATACATCAAGCAAAAACAGATGTAATCAACCATATACAAATATATTTTTTAATAATATTTTTGGCTTTTTAATGTCTCACTACATAGAATGTAACAGAGGCCAGTTAGTGAAGTGCTGTGGAGGTAAACCTCACTCCTTTGACCTCTAAAGATGCTCTAGTGACAGACGCTAGAGGCCATGGTCTTTAGCCTCCTTGTTAGAACAACCGACTCCCATGCGGAAAGCTGCCCAGCTCTGAGCGAGTTGGGTGGTATAGGACCGGCGGGGTAACAAGAACAGCATAGAGATAAGACAGCAAAGAAAAGTAGATGAGATTCCAGCCTGTCCACATTGGCTTGCTGTAGGCTTTGGCTTAACTTTTAGGTTTTCGCTACATAGTTTTTTTTTTTTTTATGCATTGACTTAAAGTTAAATGTGCAATACATTTTTGTGCACTAAAAACAAATTGTGTAGAGGCAATATTTTTTCACAGACAATGCTTAACTGTGTTGAATTCTACTTTTGAACTTGCATTTGTGAACTTTCTGAAACTCTTTCCCTCAGGGAATCTCGATGGTTATTCAAAGAGTGCTCTCAAATGGACAAGGGAAGCCTACTGTACTTGGACAGATTCTCGACCACTCATTTCTGAATAGTAGTTTACTAGTGCTCAAGAGCATTCTATCTTAACACATCTCAGAGGTTCTGCTAGTAATAGATACTTGTGATATTTAATCAATGATGCACATCTAAATAAAAAAAAAAAAGTTGGGTAAGTTAGGGAGGAAAGTAAATAAACACTTGTTCTGGAACAGCTCTAGAATACATTTCAAAGAAATGGCAAATAACTTAATCTAAAGATCTTTAATAACTAAACAGAAAAAAATGAAGGAAAAACAAATAGTTTTGTCTTTTTAAAAATGTATACAGCAGTTCAATTATCACTTGTCGAAAAGCATTATATGCATTTTACAATTTGTTGAAAAGTGACATAAAATAATAATAATTTGAAGTATTTACAGAGCACTTTATCTAGGAGTGCATTGATATGAACATTTTAGCAGATACTGATAACTCTTTATATTAGAAAGCAGACAAATGATATACAGGCTGAAAAAAATACAAATGTAGAAAAGATTTTTCAACAAAACAACACAAATACAGTAGACTACTAATTTTACTATAATACATTACCTGAGGAAAACAAGAAACCTCCAACGAAACATCTAGATCTTTATTTTCTCAACAGTATTTACTAATTACTATTCTGAAGTAATTTTATTTTTCAGTAAACAACTCACACACTCCCAACATCTCAAAAAGTCTTCCATCGAACATTAACAAGCATAATAATTCCACAAAACAGCTTAAACTGTACAGGTGAACATAAAAAAATAGATTAAAGAGAGATAATAACTTAATAATGTTATTATCAACGTCTAATGAAGGGCAGTTTCCCGACCCGGTAGAAAAAAGAAGAGAGGTTGCACCCAACTAGCCAAAATAATAAAATCATATCCCACATAGTAGAGATAAGAGAGTGTAATCGCATATTCAAGCAAAATAACTACAATCATATTGAACACAACCGAAATAAGCATGGTTATGGTAGTTATCAGAATGATATAAAATGCTCTTCTCTTCATGCGGTTTTCTTCTTTCTCTTTCTTTCTCTCTCCTGGTCCTGACTGCTTCAGAGCTCTGAGGACAGCCACAAGACAAAAGAACTGGATGGAGATGAAGAGGAGGAACTACGCCAAGATTAAAGTATAACTTACATTTACATTTGCAAAGTTCCAATTTACAATGTTGAGCCCACCAAAGATAGCACTTACAACCCAGATAATAACACAGCAGATCAGTCTATATCTGAGAGGTTTGTACTTCAGAAAGGTTACAGGATGAACCACTGCAAGGTAACGCTCAACACACATCAGGCACAGAAACTGAGCTCGACCGGTGAAGGTGAGTCCATTTAAAAAAATCACCACAGTCAAAATTATTTCACTATTAGCAAAGAAAGAAAGAAAAAGCCATTCCAAACGCACAATTTCATAGACAGAGAGATTGAGACCGAAGAGCTCTGCCACAAGTCCACTGCCTGCCCCCCTCACTATAAGCCAAATCACATAGGAGTTGAGTGGAAAACCAAACAACATGACAATGACACTTAACCCAAAGAACACCAAACCCTCCCAGCTATTGTAAAAGAAGTCATCTAAATATTTTGTCCCATTGGTAGGGAAGATCTCAGTGGAGTTGTCCATCTCTTCACTGTGTGCGGTCAAGAAAACCCAACTGTGATCTAAGAACAAGAAACACTAGAGTTAACACTACAAAACATTCTAAGATTGTGCAGAGCTAACCTGATCAAAACTGATTTAAATCAAAATAAATTAACCTCAATTCTGTTCTGCTGATCTCAAAAAAAAAAAAAAACGTTGAAAAGCTTGACTTAAAGAAATAAATCCTTTACATCTGTAAGTCAACTGTCTGCTTTCCAAGTCGATCTGATAATAGGTTAAAAGTTCAACTCTTATTTTGTCCAGCAGAAGATAATGACATGCAAATAAAGTAAATTGCATGTTTGGTGTAAAAGACCAGCTGTGTTGTGTAAAGTTTGTTTGTTTGCTTAACACGGTGCATCCATTTATCATTTCATCTCTCAATATAGGTAATTTGTAAATATGTGAACATTGAATAATGTGCATTCAGCTCGATGCTACTGCAGAATAAACACTGACTATGTTTACATGTGCATGAATAATCCATTTTTTCCACTAATGACAGTTAGTGGTTAAACCAAATATAACGTTTACATGTCAGGAGCAAAACTCTTAATCCTGTTTACATGCAATTTCCATTATTTATATTATTCCCTGAAAACTTAGCTTATTTTTCTTACAACCGTTATTGACATTTCTCAATTCACAGCACAAATTATGGACTTAGGTTAGGTTTTACTGACGCTGTTCTAACGCAAAACACTTTTGTATGGCTATAATTCTTGTAGAAATGATAATTATCATATGCATTTGTTTATATGGCAGAACCATATACTGTAAAAGATATGGGCGTAGTATCTGTGACGTCACCCATAGGTTTCTGAAGAACCCAAAAGAAGCTACCAGTAGGCGTGACCAACCGTCATCATTTTGTTCGGGCGTCATCGCGCCGCCCTGGGAACATAAAACAAGGGCAAAGAGGCAGAGCTACAGATGCCTGCTAGCATTTGGTATGAGGACTTGTTTGTGTTCTGCTTGGTTTTATACTATATTAATAAAGTGTTTAGTCTTTTAAAAACACTGTTGCAACACATTGAGCCACTACACATTGTTCTTATGACGTTTTTTTTTTTTACAGGAGGAAAACCCAAATTACTTACAAGTACTTCAAATATAGTCTGTGTTAGTAAATGCAAGGCTATTTATGAAATCCAGACATAAAACTGTATGACAACGCTTCAGATGTCTGTTCTAGAGCCTACAGCTGAACAATCTGTCAGATTCTGGAGCGCTTTACAGGTCTAAAGAAAAATATAATGAAAAATGATCTTAAATAAAACAAACACATTTATAGAGATGGTATATAAGTATATAATTTCACTAACCTGGGAAACGGAGGCCACGTGAACAGTTTGTGAGCACAATTAAGTGCACACAGCATGCCATATCATCTGATAATTGTAAGAAATAATTACAAAAAGCAACTGACTGTGTAAAGCTACATAAAACAAAATAAAAATACAATGTATATGCTAAGTTCTGTGGCCGGAATCAGCTGAGGTGACGTGACAGCGACCAGCGAGACCTAGCTGTCAATCAAGTGGCCACACCCTTAATTATGCAGACTTAATATAACCTAATATAATGGAAACGGATGAGATATAAAAAAATTCAGCCCCTCACAGTTGTCATGAAGGGTAATATTAACTATATGAACCAAAATCATTATTTGTACCAGGCTGTAAACACCCTTTTTTCTGCTGTAAAGTTGGCCATTTTAAAAGTGGGGTCAATACAAATTTGCTCTATTATAGAGCAAGGACTAGCAGAATTTCGATGAATTGCAGATTCAGTTACCCCGTATTTGCTTCACAAGAAGAGCGGGAGGTTGTCGCTTGGGCAAAACGTTTTTTTCACCAAGATGATCCACAGTGACTCCTCTCTTTGAGGCATACTTACTGCTCTTTGTCTCTCTCTCTCTCTCTCTCTCTCTCTCTTAATTCAATTCAGTTTATTCAAATCAATAATTGCTTTATTTGTCATTTGGCATGACAAATGACAAGATGGCGGCGCGTACACAACGCAAGGCTCAGCGTCTCTCCAGTTTCTGCAGTTTTGCATTATTCGGCGAGTCGGCGAAATAACCTCTCTCTTCTCTCCCCCTCTTTCTCTCTCTCTCTCTCGTCCTGTTCCCAGGCCCAGAATGCGGAGGCCGCCCACGCCAGCACCCAGACGGCGGTGCAATGAGGCGGATCCGCAGCCAGCCCCGCTGGAAGTGGAAACCTATCAGGACGGAGGGGCGGAGTTTCCACCCCTGGCTGCTTCCCAGACAGCGCCAGGTCTCTCTCCGGTTCAATCGGTTGGTCTTGCTGGCCCCGGGGGTGGAGTGAAAAGGTCTGGGCCGATGCATTGGCGCCGCGGGGGCGAGGATAGCGCACCAAAAGTCCGCTCCGTGAAGGAGGTGAGTGCGTTGATTCGCGTCCCCGCCACGCCAATCGTCGCCCCCGGTCGCGACGGGCTATACCGGATACCAGTGAGTATTAAAGGGGGTACATATCAAGCTTTGGTGGATTCGGGGTGTAACCAGACCTCCATCCACCAAAGCCTGCTTCAAGACCCGGTATTGGATACGAGCCGCACGGTAAGGGTAAGGTGTGTGCACGGGGATGTAATTCACTACCCGCTAACGGCTATAGATATTCAATTCAGGGGGAAAAAGCATAAAGTGGAGGTGGCGGTTAACCCGCACCTCAAACACCCGCTAATTCTGGGAACCAATTGGCCTGGATTTAATAGATTATTAGGGGTCTTATGTGCGGGTGTTTCTTGGAAAAAGAAATCGCCGGAGAGGGGGCGGGTCGCTCAGCTGGGGGAATCCCAAGCCGTGACGTCACGCGCTGACTCAGGGGAAGGGCTGGGAATTTCCCGGTGTAAAGACTTTCCCCTGGAGCAGTCGCGTGATGACACGCTGAGACATGCACTCGAAAGAGTGCAGGTTATTGATGGGAAAATCCTCCAGCCTGATCGACCCCTCTCCTATCCTTATTTTGCGATTATTAATGATAGGGTGTATCGAGTGATCCAAGACGCTCAGACAAAGGAAGATACAACCCAATTATTAGTACCAAAGAGCCGTCGGGAAATGCTTTTCCAGGCGGCTCATTCTAATCCTATGGCCGGACATTTAGGTCAGGCGGCCACACTAAATCGCCTCATGTCCCGATTCTTTTGGCCGGGCATTCACGGTGACGTCAGCAGATGGTGCGCGGCGTGTCGTGAATGTCAGCTGGTAAATCCACCGGCCACCCCAAAAGCGCCATTGCGCCCATTGCCAGTTATGGAGATCCCCTTCGAGAGAATTGGGATGGATCTCATCGGGCCATTAGAGCGATCCGCACGCGGGCACCGGTTTGCATTAGTTCTAGTAGATTATGCAACCCGATACCCGGAAGCAGTAGCGCTCCGTAACATCTCAGCAAAGAGCGTTGCGGAGGCTCTGTTTCGCATAATCTCCCGAGTGGGAATCCCCAAGGAGATTCTCACTGATCAAGGCACCGCGTTCATGTCACGCACCATGCGCGAGCTTTACGGATTATTGGGCGTTAATCAATTCGCACTAGCGTCTATCACCCACAAACAGACGGGCTGGTGGAACGATTTAATCGCACACTTAAATCCATGATCCGTAAATTCGTTCACGAGGACGCGAAAAATTGGGATAAGTGGTTAGAACCCTTGTTATTCGCTGTGCGGGAGGTTCCCCAAGCCTCCACGGGGTTTTCCCCCTTCGAGCTTCTCTATGGCAGACAGCCCCGTGGGGTTTTAGATGTCGTTAGAGAGGCTTGGGAGGACGAGCCTTCAAACAGTAAAAACGAAATTCAGTATATTCTGGACCTTAGAGCAAAACTCCACACACTGGGGCGGCTCTCTACGGAGCATTTGCTTAAGGCCCAGGATGACCAACGCCGGCGTTATGACAGGGGCACTAAACTACGCAAATTTTCACAGGGAGATAAAGTCCTTGTACTGCTACCCACTTCCAGCTCTAAATTACTCGCCAAGTGGCAAGGGCCGTTTGTGGTCACACGACGAGTCAGCGATCTCGATTATGAGGTAATGCGTTCGGACAGGGCTGATTCTCGTCAGATATACCACATTAATCTGCTGAAGCAGTGGAGGGAGCCGGAGGAGGTGATGCTGGCTACGCTTATTAACAACGAGGATGACCTGGGACCAGAGAGCACGGGCCGACAGCGGCCAGGCACTCTGGTCACCGGGGGTGACCATCTCTCAGCGAGCCAGCTCATCGATATCCGGCACCTTCAACGTGAGTATTCTGACGTGTTCTCACCCCTGCCCGGTCGTACTAACTTGATCCAGCACCATATCGAGACCGAACCAGGCGTGGTCGTTAGGACCCGGCCGTATCGCCTACCTGAACACAAGAAAAAAGTGATTCAGGAAGAATTGAGTAATATGTTGAAAATGGGTGTAGTAGAAGAATCCCACAGTGACTGGGCCAGCCCAATCGTCTTGGTACCCAAGACTGATGGTTCGGTCCGGTTCTGTGTGGATTATAGAAAAGTCAACGCTGTGTCGAAATTCGACGCATATCCAATGCCGCGTATTGACGAGTTGCTCGACCGGTTAGGTGCTGCTCGATATTACTCGACGTTGGATTTGACAAAGGGTTATTGGCAGATCCCCTTATCTCCAATATCCCGTGAAAAAACAGCCTTCACAACGCCGTTTGGATTACACCAATTTGTGACACTTCCGTTCGGGCTGTTCGGGGCACCGGCTACGTTTCAGCGGCTGATGGACAAAATACTTGGCCCTCATTCCGCATATGCCGCTGCTTATTTAGATGACATCATCATTTTCAGTAATGATTGGCAGCGGCATATGCAACATCTGAGGGCGGTATTATCAGCGCTGAGACGGGCTGGGCTTACGGCCAACCCAAAGAAGTGCGCAATTGGGCGAGTGGAGGTAAGGTATTTGGGCTTCCACTTAGGTCACGGGCAGGTGCAGCCCCAAATTGATAAGACTGCAGCTATTGCAACCTGTCCGAGACCTAAGACCAAAAAGGAGGTGAGACAGTTTTTGGGACTGGCAGGATATTATAGGCGTTTTGTTCCTAATTATTCGGCCCTCGTCAGCTCATTGACTGATCTCACTAAAAAGGAGGGACCAGATACCGTCCAATGGTCGGAGCAGTGCCAACAGGCCTTCTCAAAGGTAAAATCTATACTTTGCGGGGGGCCGCTATTGCACGCTCCTGATTTTGCTCTCCCCTTTCTGTTACAGACGGATGCGTCCGATCGGGGTCTGGGGGCGGTTCTCTCCCAGGAGGTGGCAGGAGTGGAACGGCCGGTGCTGTACATTAGCCGAAAACTCAGTAAGAGTGAGGCTAAGTACAGCACCATTGAAAAGGAGTGCCTGGCGATAAGGTGGGCCGTTCTCACTCTTCGCTATTATCTCCTGGGCAGGGAATTCGTCCTCTGTTCAGATCATGCTCCTCTCCAGTGGCTCCACCGCATGAAGGATACCAACGCGCGGATCACCCGTTGGTATCTAGCGTTACAGCCTTTTAAATTCAAGGTGGTCCACAGGCCGGGTGCACAGATGGCGGTAGCCGACTTCCTCTCCAGGGCGGGGGGGGGGAGGGCTGCAGGCCGGACGGCTCCCCGGCCTGAGGCGGGCGGTGGGGGTATGTGGAGAGGTAAGCGTGATCGAACACCCAATGAGGGGGGAGAGCATGCTCGGAGCCCGGCAGCTAATCAGCAGGCCAATCAGAAATAATAAATAACACCTGTTTATTCTAGTGATTGGGCCGGAGAGACACCCTTCTTAAGGAGAAGGAGCAGCCGGGAGAGAGAGAGGAGAGAACACACACACACACACACCCGCACAGCTACACGTGGGGTGTAACTATACCTGAAAAATAAAAACTATTATCTTACCTGATATCGCCGACCCTGTCTTCTTCTTCCACACAACAACGAACAATATTACACATACCCTCTAAGTTAATGATCAAACTTAGAGACCTGGATATAGACA
>CAIGQZ010020951.1:0-10093 GCA_903798205.1 Danio tinwini
GTAGGGTTTAGAAATCTGATTCATTTTAGTGAATCAGTTCATCCTGCCCACTCGCTTTCATATGTAGGGTTTAGAAATATGATTCATTACAGTGCATTGATTCATCATAAATGGTTCATTGTCTTTCATATGCAGTATTAGGATATCTGATTCATTCTAGTGAATCATTTCATCCTAAACTGTTCACTGTATTTCAAATGTAGTGTTGGTAGATATGATTCATTTTAGAGAATTATTTTATCCTAAAAAGTTCTTCTGTATGTGATATTGATTCAGTTCATTCTGGTCAATTGTTCTAGCCTAAATGGTCCATATCTAGTTCTGTACTTTTGATTCAAAACAGTAAATCGTACATTCAAAAATTATCTCTCTAATATGCAGTGAGGAAACAGAATGATTTTACTTAATTAATTTATTACTAATTTTTTTTCGCAAAGGAAAGTCTGATTCATTTTAGTGAGTCGAATGAGACATTTTAAAATCCTAAAACCACTTGACCAATGCTTCGAATTCCATGCCACTCACGATAAAAAACATATGCCCTCTCATTTTTGAGTACCATGTTTCAGGTCTTATAATCTAATATTTACTGACCTGGTAGTCCATTTTCCACTGAGCACCGTGGTCAGGATGAGTCTGTCCAATGAGCTCCTGGACTTTGGCTCTTCTCAAAGGGTTTCTGCCCACCACTGAGCTGGGGTCACTGGGGGTGTAGGTCTTCTTCATGGGGTTGTAATCCACAATCTGATTCGTACTATAAGCACGTCTTCTTGGAGAGGTGCTCGAGTCAGTTCCTGTGCAAAAACATTTCTCTCAGCTTACTGACTTTAAGAAAAAAAATTGAGGTTCTTTACTGTACATGTATGCCAATACACTGACAAGAGTATTGAAATAATCTGTTTACATACAAACCAATAACCCGGCAATGCGAATAAACTGAGCATATTACCGTCTTTACACTGGCTGCCTGTTTATTTTAGAGTTGAGTTTCAGAATTTACTTTGTTTTTACATCTCTAAATGCTATGACTACCGTTTACCTCTGGGGAGCTATTGACACTGTACCAGCGTATCAGATCTCTTTGGTCCTTAAATCACGATCTGCTGTACATCCCCAAATCAAGACTTAGAGGATCACGAAACACCAAAACACATTTTTTGAGCTGTTGACAGTCATATATGTGTCCCACGCTGCTATAAACACTATTAGGACCCATTTATTGCACTAAAAAGTGAAAAATTTTTGTTTTTGCGTTATTTTGAGCAAATTCGTTCTTCCGGTTTGAAGCTAATTTTTGAAGCTGCGTCACGGCGATTAGATACTTGCGTGTATTCCAGCGTGGAGACTGGATGTCTGTACCTGCGATAATTAGCATGATAGCGTCGAAGACTGTTTTCACTTGTTACAGCGTTCAGACAACAGAGAGACGCCACATTGTGTTGCCAAAACAAGTGAAAGAGCAAGAATTTGGAGACATGGATCATCAGTGTTGCATTTATTATTGTGGGGCTGCGTTTATTAATGTGCTGCAACGAAGGTTTTGTTTTCATTTTCCCGCTATGAGAGCGCAGCCGGAGTCACGTGTGGAATACAGTGCATGCGACACGCGACAGAAATGCGTTTGTAAGGAACATTTTTAAGCCGAGAGCTGTTGGCATCTGGAAATGATGACATCCGGATTTGCCACTCGTCTCCTTTTAAAAAAAGACACGGCTCCAGTTTGATTGTCCTGTCGCTACAGATTTGGTAAGTGTGTGTGAGAGCAGTGCCCTTTGTTTGTTCATTCAGATGGCAAATTTACTTCGTATCGTCAGCTGTGCTCTTTCAGTTTTTAAAGACATACCTTAGTCAAAATAATTTATTTACAGTATGTTAATATCACTGCATTATTATAGTACAATATTATAGACTGAAAGATCCACTGTAAATGCTGCTCTCTGAGTGTAAACATGTAAACACCGCAATCAAACTATTACCGTCGTGCAGGGTTCGAAATGACCTTTTTTACTTGGTAGCACCGGTGCTACCAACTTCAAAAATTTAGGAGCACCAGAAAAAGTTTAGGAGCACCCACCAAAAATGAATGAGCACCACTACAAATTGAATATTAAGGGATTTATTGTATTTGAAAACAACATCAATCAGGACTAACAAAAACCAGAAACAACTATCTAATGCTGTGATGACTTATTGATATCTGTGCAATAATTCCAAAATGAATGTCTAATAATTGTGTCTAATAAAATATTACTAATGATGATGATGATGATGATGATGATGATGTTAATAATACTTACAATGAATTACATTTCTCATTATTATGCTGCCCTGAGTTATGTACTGTAAAAGGTCCTGCTGTTACTTTATGAAAAATAAATTTATGGTTTGTATCAAACAAAAATGAAGCATTGCAGTAAGTAATATTTATTTTGCACTATTGTTTTTATATGCATGTCAATTTAATAAATAATATTTCTGCTACAAAACAAACGTAAGATTATAATAAATCATTTAGTCCAATGCTGAAAGCTGCAAATCAGTAAATAGAAAAATAATATACATCTCAAGAAAGAATGGACCAAAGAAAGTAAGAAAAGGCTCACTTCTACCACTCTTTAAAAGTTTTGGTTTTGGTTTGTGTCATTGTAAATGCTCAGTCTCGTTATGCGGTGATTTTTTGTGTTTGTGGAAAAGCAGGCGAGTCAGCCGACCCAATATAAGAGCAGGCAGAGCAGGATTCTCGCGATGACCACCGGCGCAAACACCGTTCTTTGTTATGAGCCGCAGATTCAGTTTAAACTTAGTAAAGGCGAGCTTCTTTGGCGATGATGTGTACAGTGTTGGATTTTACATTTAGCGGACATTTGCGCTGAACACGCAGTGAATGCAATGCATCGAGATTCGGGCACCTTCTCCGAAAATACTCGATTGATCTCGGCTGGCGCCCTTAAAAGTTCCCTGTTTTCTGACAGCGGAAAGAGCCTTGAGTGATTGACAGCTAATATGAACCAATATAGCGGCAGGGAAGTCCGATTCAGCACGTTTTTAGAAAAAAATCGAAACAAGTCGCACTACAACCATTATATGAAGTCGCACAAATGCTCCCAAATATATTATGAGGTCACATAGATTAAATTTCGGGCGCATATGCGACCAAAATGGTCGCAATTTCGAGCCCTGCCGTCGTGTAGGATTTTCGACGCATTTTGTGACAGGATAGTCTATACACACACAGCTTACTGACGCTACGCAGTGCATCTAAGTTACGGAGAAATGCAGAGGATTTTTCCTCTCATTCGCCGTGCGGTATCAAACATTCCATTAAAACTTCACTCTCCAGTAGTTCCTCTTGTTTGTTACGGGGGACATGCAGGAAATGTTCCTGAATAAAAAGTGAAAGTGCCAAACTGCAGTTAAAGTCGACAAATGAAGAATTTGGCAAATAATTCGATTACTGATGTCCATGTAAACACAGTCACTGTCTTTCTCCATCTTTGTCTCCACTGTCTTTCTCCCCTCCTCTGTAAAAATCAGTGTGTGCCCAGAGGGAAACTCCCATTTTTGCAAATCCTTCCACCTAAAAAGAGTTGGACACACCTACTTTGTGTGTACTACTTTTTCCAAACTAAGGTGTCAAAACACCCTGCTGAGACAGGGGGGTTGCGTGGCCCTTTAAATGTAGGATAGATCGTGCTTTCTTCATTGCAGCCCCCAGGTTTTGGAACGCCTTACCATCGTCAATAAGACAAGCACCTTACATCATCAACTTTAAGACTAGACTTTTTTGTTCTCAAAGCCTTTTTCGGCTCATATTTTCAGCTGAAAAAAATGAAAATGCCATTTTCGCCAGTAAAAATTCAGTGTCTCCCAATTAAAAACCAAACGGCTCATATATTACCCTCTCAGTATTTTGACTTTAGCACTTCTATTTCTGTACCACTATATTTTGAGAGAGTTTTATACTTTGATCAAGAAAATGTATATTTCTGTGACTTTATATTTCTTCCTCTCTTACTTTAAATCATTTACTCTGACTAAATGTGCTTAAACTTGAAGGCACAAACCTGTAACATTTAACAAAATCTGTGTAATCTAGCTGTGCTGATCTGTTCATGCTAAATTAGTTCATTTCCTTACTCTAAAAAAAGGAAAAAGGGTAAACATGTTTACATGACCACATGCACTGTCATTTTAATAAGCATAATCGGATTAAGAACTTGCATGTAGCTTGGAACGTGCATTGACTGCTTGGAAACTTTAATAGTTGAAAGCTAAAAGAAAATTTTGTAACACTCAAGTCGTTTGGAGCTTAATGGTGCACATTTGCCTTGTATGGAGCTCTACTTTACCTATAATGTCTTGCTCCGTGGCAATAGGGCTGCTTTCAGACATGGTCTCCTGGCAACTGTCAAACAGTAAGCCGACCTGATTGTCCCTGTGCGGCCCCTGAGCATCAGAGGAAACCTTCCCGGCATCCTCCTCCAGTGAGTGGTAGAAGACTGAACTGGCAGACTCGTTGGAGCGCATCATGCTGTAGCGACGCCGCTTGTCCTAACACAACAGAGAGAGAAATGACGTTCTGGAGCTTTTTTGCTTCAGACTAAATTCAGCAATATCAAACATTGTATAGTAAAACTTGAAAAAATGGGGCCTTTTCACATTTCCGTGTTACTTCTCAGTAGTGGAAGTCGTCATATTTGGGTAAACTTAGAGAGCAGTGAATGGGAAAGTACAACATTTATTCATTCATTCATTTTAATTTAGCTTTAGTCCCTTATTTTTCAGGCTCTGCCACAGCGAAATGAACCGCCAACTATTCCGGCACGTTTTACCCAGCGGATGCTCTTCCAGCCGCAACCCATACACTATCACATTCACACATTATACACTACGATCAATTTTGCTTACCCAATTCACTTATAGCGCATGTCTTTAGACTGTGGGGAAAACTGGAGCACACGGAGGAAACCTTTTCAAACACGAGGAGAACATGAAAACTCCACACAGAATTGCCAAGTGGCACAGCCGGAACTTGAACCAGCGACCTTCTTGCTGTGAGGCGACAGTGCTAACCACTGAGCCATGTTGTGGAATAAAGATTCTGGTCTGCAAAATATTTTCTAAGTTTCTAAGTCAAAGTTTTCAAAAAATAACAAAGTCTGAGATCTTCAAAGTCTTTAGGCAAAGCAGTTTATTGTTACAGCATGTAATCGAGTGTCTGATGAGTATAGGCTAGCACACAGTTTAAATACACTTCCTTGTCTTAACACTCCACCCACATTTACACATTAGCACACCTCCATTAGCTTCTCCACTAATAGGATCTCAAATCTCCCAGATGCTCCCTACCCATGGCCAGTTGAGTAATTTCTTTACCCCCAATAGAATCACAGGTTTTTTAGGGATCCTCCCCCTGACCATTTAAGGTCTTTTCTTCCTACTTCAAATGTGGCAATTCAGCAAAAATTGAGCTGTTCACATGGGTAGTTTTAGGGTCATTGTATTTTGGAAGTCATTGCAACTGAGCGTGGGTGTATGTCTGAGTGGTCAGGTGTGCACAAGAGTCGCACATGAAACAGAACATGAGTCCCACATGAATAAGTCTCCTTATGATCTTACTTCCATACATTCACTCTCATTGTGGTATTTCTTCCTGCTCTCCTAATACTCTTCTCATCCCTGACCGCATTTGCACAAGATGACTTTTCATATATCAAAGCACAAATAAATGATAATAATGCCACAGGTATGGGTAATAATACAATAGATAGATACATAATACTAATACTGAAATCAGACCCCTAGTTCTTCGCGATTTCGCGATCGCTGAATTCAAAGCAAAATCAACAAAAAGTCGCAAATTTTTACCATCCTGCAAAATTCTTAATTAAATGCAAAATAATCGCAAAAAATTTAAATAATCTCATAAAACATCCAATTCCAAACCATATCATCAAAATATATTTGTTTCAGTTTGCAATTAATTGTTTTGCATGACTTATAGACGATGCATACGCAGCGCACATGATGTATTTGAGTGTCTCTCGAAAAATGACGTCTCACCTATGCCCTCACAATCATGACATTAAATGGAGGGGGAGAGGGGATTGTTCTGCAGCCTGTGCAGTAAGCAGACGCGGATGAAGCATGAGTGATTTACATGTGAAGGCAATGCAAAGATGCGATTAGACATCCTGTGGTGCAAACTGGGCATTTTGTGCGTTTGACGCGCTTCAGACTGCAAAAAAGTGTGAGCAAACATCTAACAAACAGAGCAATGGAACAGATAGAAAAGCAAGCAGCTTACAATGAAGGAGATTGGTTCAGGGATGACAGCCGCTGAACTTGACCGAATTGAAAGACATTAATGGTGCTTTACATGTATGGCTGGTTTAAGGATGTTCATGAAATCAATAAATGATTTTGTTGAACTCTTTCCCTACAGTTAACGAGAGAAAGCGCTTCCCTGCAACGAGATTTATGGCAATCCGTGTTTTAGGTGTATTACGGTAGGGGAAGCACTAACGCATTTTCTATGTGTGAGGTACATGTTGTCAGATTCTTCGGGGAGTGAAATCTGAGGTAGAGAAAAGCAAGCTTATGCAACACTGCTTTGGATTAATCCCTACAGTTTTCGATCTGTTTTAGATCTTGTCTTGACAAGAGACCAAAATAAAGAAGCTTTCTATGATTTGTGTCATTGTGTCAATGTGCATTTTTGTATGTTTGTCGTAATCTTAACTGAAACAAAAAGAGAGGGCGGAATGTAGTGTAGCTCCTCCCCTTTAAAAAAACAGCCAATAGCATTTTGTTTTACAAAACTCTTAACTCTACCAGTGGGAGTGGTTAAACTCAAGTGGATCAAATGAAAAGCAACAAGTTGCATCTTGAAGGGGGCGGGGCATGTCAGAGAGAGCATTTGATTGGTTATGATGTGATGAGAAACTGAATTATGAGGTGACGTGAATAAAATCATTAATCCATTTAGGCAGGAGTGACAAACTACAAGCTTACACACCTAACATAGTAGGCTACCTAATATGGTAAATAAGATATATATACAGGGCTAGACATTAACTTTTTTTGATCACCAGCCACTGTGGCTAGTAGTTTTCCACCGTTACTAGCCACTCGCCATTTGCACTAGCCAAAATTTTGTTGTTTGGAAAATAGATTTTATATGCATAAATTGGACTTCGACATGCTAAAATTACTTCATTTAGATTTAGTGTTTTTTCCACTTGCCTCCTCGTTCATTTAACTGTTTTTTGTTTCAATGAGCATGAGAAATGTGTTGTGCTTTCATAAAAAAGTGTCGCATTGCAATTAGTTTTCTTTCACAGGACTTTTCAGGGCTCAACACAATAAGGATTTACCTTTTTCTTTTCTCTGGCCACACCAAACTAATTATTTCCTTGACACAAATTTTAAACAATGTGTCAAAACACGCAAAATACTGCTGTATTCATACACTTTTTATTCAACAAAACAGCTGACAATTAAAAATATATATATTCTCACACATCTAAAACTATGCACAGTGGTCTGTTCTGGCTCAAGATCCCAGATCACCAGTTAACTATGCATACGACAACATATTAAAGCAATATTATTGTAAAGGATGATTACTAAACTTTATTAACAAAAATAACAGCAAGCAAAAGAAAGCGGGTAAAAAACATTCTGTGCGCGATAATGAAAGGAGGATGATAATGCACACGGTTAATGTTAGGCCAATTAATAATCTGTTCAAAGAATGGTTAAAGCAAAAGTGACAACAACTGCTGCTGCTTACACTCGAAGGACTGTGGGTGCGCGAGCATCGCACTAGTTTAGTTTCCAGGCACGGTTGCTTCGAGTGAGGAAACAGCACAGGAGCTTTTAAACACTCGCGTGCATCAAATCATCTGTGCGCGTGACACTAAAGCCGTCTTCAGTAAGTGAGGAAAGCCTGTCTCACCGTACGCGTGATCCTCTCATTCGTTATTCACCTGATTTCTTTTGCTCGCACGAAAAGCAGTTTTTGTCATTCGTGCTGCTTCTCGATTCTAAGATCACATTACGCATATAGACAAACGGTCAGAAACTAACAGTATAATCTGTAGTGTTGACGAGCCAGCACTGGCAATTTAAAAATGAGTTTCAGCCAGCCAAAGTGGCTAGTGGGAGTAACTGTCTAAATAGCCACAACTGAACTTTATCCAAAATTATCAGCACATTTTTGAGAATTACCATAACAAAATCAGTCATTTTTATCGTGAAAATCACCCAAAAAAATCATGAAAAACTAGAGGGTCTGATAAAAATATAAAATGATATTATACTTTTTTAATACTACACATGAACGGATGAATATCTTACTGATTTGGGGTTGGAGTGATATCGGGAAGTATCACAGACCACACTGTATCCAATCAGATGATCACCAGGAAACAGACAGGTTGCTCCCACTGGAGAGAGCAGGATCTCCTTCGTCTCTGGATAAAGCCACTCGATGGAGATATCAGTCAGTACTGAAGTCATGGACTTCTTCAGAGATTTAATCATCTGCCAAACACACAAATCACAGCCTAAGTCATACTACCTACTGAACTCATACAAGACAGTAAATGTACTCAATATAAACAAAACAAGAAAATATATAGCAGCATAATGCTTTAAATGAATTATATGAGCAACTTCCAATAAACTACAATCAGTGAAGTGTTTTTAAGAGTCTTCATTCACCTCAAAGTTCATCATTTCAATATTAAAAGGTAACATATTAGGCTCAAAGCAGAAACAGATATACTAAATGTAAATGTAATGTAATGCTTGTAGTGCTAAAGTCATGTTAAATTACCAAGCGTAGCATTACATTCATGACAGATAAAAATAAAGGATATACTGTAATATAAAGGCATATGTCCAGTGAGGAGTATGGTAGACCATGCTCCACAGTTCAAAACACATGCTGTATGCCATTGGTGTATTAATTACAAAGTTAAACCATAACAGAGAAACAATGTATCATTTACATGTGTTTAAGGGACTGCGACTTTGTAAGCATTTCAAGCATTCTTGTAGCTTTAACAAAGATTAATTGTATTTGTTTATTTACACAATAAAGATTATACAGTGTTATTTAACATTGTATTATTCAATTTAATTCCCTGAAAACTACTAGACCCTTTTTTTTACTTTTATAAGGGGTTTAAACACAGTTGTGTGGTAACAGTGTGTGCATATAGTGAGTCTCTAATGCTTAAAATTAATTTATTCACTTTTTATAATCACAGTTTATAAAAACAGTATGCAGAAACACTTTGATTGACATTCTCCCTTAGTGTATGTCATCAGAGGGGGAAAGCCCCGCCCATTAGCAATGATCCCTATCTCATTAGCATAAACAGCCCTGAGTGAGAAGCAGCCGCCCGCCAATAGAGTTTTCACAGTCTCTATAGACCTGCTACCTTTGAGACTCTTCTTTTGACATTTTCAGTTTTTTTACAGAGATAACGTTAGTCCTGTTTTGAATCTCTTGCTATGGTTACACATAGGCATTTGCAACTCTGCCTTCTTTTTAAAACATCTCATTTGAATTTAAAGCGACAGTCACTAAAAGACACAATTTGGATCAAAGCCTAAAAAGGGGAGTTTTAAAAAGTAAAAAAATATTTGTGGGGTATTTTGAGCTGAAAATTCACATACACACTCTTGGTACATCAGAGACTTAGACCCAATCCCAATTCTATCCCTTAGCCCTTCCCTTTACCTCTACCCCTCGTTTTGCGCATTCCCGTGAAGGGGTGTTCCAATTCTCTTTAGCTTAAAGGCGTAGGACTAAGGGGAAGGGGTGGATAGCCCTTCGAACGAAGATTTTTCAGGACCACATTCAAAACCAAGGGGTACGAAAATTTCCGAGAATACACCAGCCACAACAGCAGAATCGCTGCACCCGGAAGTAAGGAGATCCACAAATTAGTATTTTTTGTGTTTATTAATAATATTATTATTATTGTTGGACATTTATTTAGGATATTGCACCTAAAGTAATTTGTGTTTCTAAATTAATATTTCTATATATCCTTATTAGCTATCACTCTGCCTGCCT
>CAIGQZ010020957.1:0-10793 GCA_903798205.1 Danio tinwini
CTACTTTCTGTTGAAATCACAGTGGCTGAGACTGCTCAAATGCACTAGAAGTAATGTAAATAAGAAAAAAAAAAACACTAACAAACTGAGAAAACATCTTCATCAATTTGACAACACACACATACTGCAAATATGTCTATTTTTAGCTCTCTTGCTAATAAGGCATTCAAATAAAGCATCATTTAAAGTTAATTGTTTTCATTCGTCAACTTAACACTACAAATATACAAACAAAAAGTAATCATATGACCGGGAAATAAACAAAAAGCTCAACACCACTGACTCTAAACAGGAATCAGCTGGGTTCGTCAATTATTGGGGTCCCAGTCACATTTCCAATGTGGTCTACGCTATTTGCAGCACATTTCTTTATTTCCATATGTTGTGAGAAACTGTTTTCTCAATTTGTAAGTGTCTTTCTATTTTCATGCAACTCGATTTAACTGATAAAAAATCTTTAACCATGTTTTCCAGAGATGGGTTGCGGCTGAAAGGGCATCCGCTGCGTAAAAAACATATGCTGGATAAGTTGGCAGTTCATTCTGCTGTGGCGACCCCCAGATTAATAAACGGACTAAGCCACAATGAAAATGAATGAATGAATATTGTTCCAAATTCATGTAGTCCCTGACAAAAATGTGACGTTCTCAGCTTTTATTCAAACCTTTTTAAAATATTTTTTAATGCTTTTCAGAAATAGTTAAACCAATAAATATGAAAGTATACAGCTGGGAAAATAAGTGTTGAACATGTCACCATTTTTCTCATAAAACATATTTCTAAAGGTGCTGTTGACTTTACATTTTCCACAGATGTTGGTAACAACCAAAGAAATCCATATATGCAAAGAAAACTAATCAAATTAGTTTACAAATTAAGTTATGTGTAATAAAATGAAATGAGGCAGAGAAAAAGTATTGAACACATGAAGAAAGGAAGGTGTGGAAAGGCAGTGAAAGCCCAGACAGCAGCTGAAATCTCTTAGTAGTTCTTCAGTAACCCTTTGCCCTTCATCATGGTAAATTAATATTAGCTGCTTCAGTCCAACATCTACATTAGCAGGATGATGAAGTTGAAACCAGGGTGGACATTTCAGCAAGACAATGACCCAAAATACAGCCAAGGAAACTCTCAAATGCTTTCAGAGAGAGAAAAACAAGCTGTAGAATGGCCCAGCCAATCACCTGACTTCAATCCAATAGAAAATACAAATTAAAGACCCACAGAACCATCAAGATTTTTACACTGTTGAAGTCTGTGGAAAACTCACACCCGAGAAATGCATGTGCCTTCATTCTCTATATGAGTAACGTCTTTAAGCTGACATTACCGAAAAAAACTTTTATATAAAGTATTATATACATTTCAGTAGTTCAACACTTTCTCCTTGTGTCATTCCATTGTTTTTACACATAATTCATTTCTCAGATTTTTTTTTTTGTTTTTATATGTTTGTATTGTTTGGGTTTTTACCAAAATTGGGTTCAAATAAAAAAAAACATTTATTATAAAATGACGATTTTTGTTTGTTTGCCATTTAATTTTTAATTTAATGGAGCATTTGCTCAGGTTTTTCTGAGGTTTTTCAGATGTGTGCACACTTACAGGCAAGCCCAAAATTATTCACACCCATGGAAACTTCTAATTTAAAGTGACTTTTATTGAACCAGCAAGCTTTTTTTGACCAAAAATGACACATGCTTCTCCCAAAAGATAACAAGATGATGCGCAGGATAGGGTTGGGTCGATAGATGATGCCATCGTCCTTAGCTGATGGTGGATAGACATCACGATGCTGAGCCAGCATCGCCGATCTTCTGACCCGCCCCCGTCGCAAACCCGCTCGTGAAAAATACACACTCAGGCCCCGTTTACACTAATACAGCTTAGCTTTAAAATGGCATTTTAGAACAAAAATGATCCCTGTCCACACTGACGTTTCACCTAGCATTTCTGAACAACAGCTCCGTCCGCTGAAAAGTTAAAACGCACCCACATACACAGACACAGTCACACACACACTGTCATGTGCTCGTCTGAGCTCCAGAGAACAGTGTACGTCGGCCAGTTTATCAAGGATGTACCGTTGGATCACGTCTCACTATAGTTGTTAAATGTGATATTTAATTCATCTTGTCTTTATCTAACGACTCTTCTGTATTTTGAATCAGGTAACGTGTCACAGCGTCAGTACACTGCTTCAATCTTTCGCTTTCACGCTTGTACTTAGTAATTTTAGTGAAAACCTCAGATACTGTTGGTTGGTTCCTGTTGGTTGTGCACCTTTTTTACCAACCAAGTTTGTCGACCAAATTATAACGACACAGATCACTCTGATTATTAATGCCAGAGTCCTGCGGAAAAAGTGATTGACAGGTGGTAATTTATGTGTAACTTATCTTTATTTATTTATGATTTGGTTAAGAGTAAAACAAATACCATGCAGGCCAGGTGGTTGAAATAATAGGCTACAAATAATTAATTCGTTATGAATGAATTAATCATTTATAAATAATTAATTCACCCCCGCCTATGAAGACGATGCCATCGTCTGTACATACTGTACATACTGTACTGTACAAATTCTGAGCAACCAAAACCACATATTAACTTGAGAATCCACTGAATACTTAATCAGATGTATTTAAATACGAATATAATATCAAACACACTTGTTTGTGAATGTACAAATATGCAGCTATCAATTAAAAATTATTACACTTTTTTGGTATTAAATTTGGGTCAAAATATTAGTTGGAAAAACCTTTTTCAATCGCAATAAAAAACACGAGCTATTCTGATCAATCGCCATTTTCTGGATAATATCTCACATGGTCGCCCACTGAAGCTAAGCAGGGCTGTGCCTGGTCAGTACCTGGATGGGAGACCACATTGCAAATCTAACTTGCTGCCGGAAGTGGTGTTAGTGAGGCCAGCAGGGGGCGCTCGGTTTCTGTGGGTCCTAACGCCCCAGTATATTGATGGGGACTCTATACTGTTTAGTGAGTGCTGTCTTTCGGATAAGATGTTAAACCGAGGTCCGACTATATGTGGTCATTAAAAATCCCAGGATGTCCTTTGAAAAAGAGTAGGGGTTTAATCCTGGCATCCTGGCCAAATTTGCCCACTGGCCTCTATCCATCCTGACCTAACCTTCCCCATATCATAATTGGCATCGCTCTGTCTCCTCTCCCCCAATCGTGTGTGGTCTGGCACAATATGGCTGCCGTAGCGCTTTGAGTGTCCAAAAATGTGCGTTATAAATGTAAGGAATTATTATATTTATTTATTTATTATTATTATTATTATTATTATTATTATTAACAAATATCAAAAAAATATTCTCAAACCCATATCTAATACCTTTAGAGAAAGTTTTATCTAATAACAGTAGAAGTAGGGCTTCAAAAATATGAAGGGTTGTAAACTCTACGTTAGACAAAGTGTTAAGAGTGAACATCTGCTTTGATTTGGAGGGCAGCAGGTGGAACCTCTCTGTCATTCCGGTGAAAAATGTGAATCACAAAAAGCCTGGAATGACTCGAAAACCAAAAAAAAAAAACATCTAAAAGGGATTGAAAAAGCCAGTGAGAGAGTAATTTGGTCTTTTCCCTCTGGCATACTGAGCAGTAGAAGCAAAAGAAGGGGAAAAAAAATCATCTTTTCTTCAGCTGAATTTGAAACCAGCGGATCTGAACACAGCAGCACAAAAGCAGGTGGCAAAAACACAAGCATCCAGAAACACTCATTCTGAGAGGCAATCCAGCGGCGTGTTGATTGACAGTCAGTGTGTTTGTTTGTGTGTGTGTGTGTGTGTGTGTGTGTGTGTGTGTGTGTGTGTGTGTGTGTGTGTGTGTGCCACTGTTCAGACTAGACAGTGTTCAGCTCTAAATGACTCTATTTGAAATTTGGAAAAATTTTTATCAAAGTCCCATTAAGGCAAGTCATTTCACTTGCCGGCCATCTTTGAAACGCCTCTCGGGCAGTATGCTCGGGCATTCTGTCTGAATGGGGAAACATCAAATTCTCCAAAACTACTTGCCAAGCTTACAATTACATTTTATATTATGAATAACAAAAAAAATTAAACAACAACTGTCCCTTTAGTTTAATTTCTAAACATTCCAATCACACAAAATCTGCTGAAACTCATGTCTGGTCCGAGAATTGTCAGTCTATAGCATAGGTGTCAAAGTCAATTCCTGGAGGGCCGCAGCTCTGCACAGTTTTGCTTCAACCTTAATCAAACGCAGGTGATCTAAATTATTGCGGTGTTGAAAAGAATCTTGAACACATTGATTAGTTGCATCAGCTAGTTTGATTACTTTTCTAACGGTGGAGTAGTACGTTTAAATTCAAATGCAGTACCTACTGAGTAGTAGGCGGTTTCGGACGCAACCCCTGCCTCTGCTTTATTTTAATGGGAGAATGAAACAGACGCGACTGGCGTAACGCGCTTTTTCTGCTTCAAGTTGCCTTTTTCCTCTGTGAGTGCATGGCGCAAGGGCAAAAACGCGAGGTGCAGCAGGCGGTTATAACACGAGGCGCGCAGGGTGCATAACCCTGCTGAAAAATCCAGCTTAAACCAGCCTAAGCTGGTTGGTCGACCAGCCTGGTTTTAGAGGGGTTTTAGCCATTTCCAGGCTGGTTTCCAGCTATTTCCAGCCTGGTCTTAGCATGTCAGGCTGGAAAATGACCAGCTTAAACCAGCTAAAATCAGCTTGAGAAGCCTGGTTTAAGCTGGACAGAGCTGGTTTTGGCTGGTCAAGCTGGTTTTAGCTGGTCAACTCTGGTTGGAAATGGCTGGAAACCAGCCTGAAAATGGCCAAAACCCCTCTAAAACCAGGCTGGTCGACCAGCTAAAACCAGCCAACCAGCTTAGGCTCACTTTTATCAAGCTTGCATTTCCACTGCCAAGGGTACCCTTTTGGTGGGTGTGGTGTATGACAGAAAGTTTCAGATGGTGCCATGTTTACTCAAGAAAATGTCACAGTAACACCGTACAGGTCGTTCACATATCATGAACCGAACTGTAATGTACTGTATATTTCCGGGAGACTTGGGATGACTTGGGATGTCTGGAATGACCTCCCGCCCTACTCATAATTCTCTCTTCATATAGCCGTATGCCTATTACATATTCATAAAACACTGTGATATAGCCGGGCTCGGATCGTATCGCTTTCTCACTCCAGAGTTCGCTTTAATCAAGCCGAGACCACCTCATTCAGGCGGTCTCAGAGCGATTGCTTTGGCGCGGATCCGAGCGTGATTGGCCTGTTCACATATGCCAAACGAACTGCGCTAACTGGGCAAACGCGCCAGGTTCTGGAACAAAAGTCTAGGTGTGAAAGCACCCTAAGAGTGGCATTGCAAACGGCAAAGGCGCATCGCACGTCACTTCAGGAGGAGGCATGAATTAATTTAGCTAAACTGCGACATGGTCATCTTCCGGAAATGTTACCAATGATCCATCAGGTAATGTTTTCCCCCTCTCTCTTTCTGTTGTTAAAGTGCTGTCAACAAATATTTTTCCTCCACATTCCATAATGCACAGCGCATCGGCCTAAGGCAGCTGGATTAGTCCAAAAAGGCGCAGTACTTTTTGCGGTTGGGTCTGTTTTAGTTTGGATCATGTTCTCACTACAGACAAACCGCTCCAGGGTTCTTTTGAAAGCGTACCGAGACCACCTCTTCAAGGAGGTCTCAGTATGCTTTTTTGGTCCGCTTTTGGTGCGCACTCGAGTATGATTGCTACATTCACACCTGCCCAAATGAACCGTACCAAGAGGGAAAACAAACTCTAGTGCGATTCAACCAAACTAAATAAGGCAGGTGTGAAAGCACCCTTAGAGAAGCGTGATCAGACGATCATTATCCAGAGGATGATATGTGTAACACAGCCATAAATGAGCTTGGTATCGTGATCTCTTTTGTTTCGAGTGCGCATTAGCTTGGGCAACCTTATAAAATATGCTGATTTCGTTTAATTCAGACGTTTAGAAATGAAACCTATGAGACAGTTGTTGTTTAATTTTATTGGTGATTCCAAGTCTGTAATGTATTTGTAAGCTTGGCAAACAGTTTTGGAGAATTTGATGTTTCCCTATTCAGACAGAATGCCCGAGCATACTGCCCGAGAGGCGTTTCAAATATGGCAGCCGAGTGAATGACTTGCCTTAAAGGGACTTTGCCGATGTCATGAGAAATCGAGTACCCCCTGACAATTGGGTCCGCCTAGGACCCTGGGTGATCCTAATGGTTCACTGGAGTTGTATTAGGTATAGTTTGTAGCGCCTTATTAATATATATATATATATATGCAGTGAAATATCTTTTAAATGTATGTAATTTAAAAGAACGTTGTAATGACATAAAACAGTTTTAAATTATGTATTTCTTAAAAAGTAAAGGCATGTGTTGTGTCATGGAGAAGTTGTCTTTGGTGCTTTTACTTTAGATAGACTACAACTTGCTACCACGTCTTATGTAAATATATAATGTTACATATAAATACATAAAAACATCAAAAAGGCATCATTAAATGTTTAGGACCGTTTCAGTTATTTTAACTATGCATGTCTTTAACTTGTACTTGCCGATAATAATGTTACTAATATGATAATCTTGTTAAAATCTCAAGACTGAGAATAGACTATAAAAAGCACTTTTGATCAGGCATTCAACGCAGACAACCCATTGGGGTTCTAAGCGGACTCGATTGCAGCGGAAACCCGATTTCTCACCACACCGTTACACTTTTCTTTATTCAGTACTCTCCACGTAACACGTCTTGTATATTCTATAGTCTCGTGTTCAGCTCTAAATGTTTTTATTTAACATTTGGAAGAAATGTTTTCTAGACCATGTTCAGCTCTAAATAACAGCGTGTTTATTTGAAATTGGGAATAAATGTTCAGACTTTTCTAGAATAATATAATAACAAACATCACAAAATGTTCTCAAACCCATATCTAATACATTTAGAGGAACTGACAATTTTCATGTGGTCTTCAAGTGTTTTTTTTTTCTAGAGTGTGTTGAGCTCAGCCTGGCACTCGCTCACTCTCCTCTGCACTTGATTAGTCAGGGCATGTGCCGCCCCGTGGGTCACTGTCATGATACCGTAGGCCTGCGGAGCACAAGAGAGACCTTGATTTGAGTTAAATGATTGTCACAGAGATATGAAAACTCATTTACAGGTCTGAAACGTGAGCTGGGAGAGTCCAGACAGTCGTGATGTTACTTTGGGATTACAGCAAAGTGTATGACGGGGTTCGTTTTAGTGGGAGTGATGTTGCATATTAATAGCATTTCATAATGAATAAAAGGTCAAATTAGAGATACGTTTTATTTGTTATACTCTATTATATAACATTTAACACTATTATATTATATTATATTATATTATATTATATTATGGATTTTATCACATTCAACCCATCTGTAAGCTGTGATTTAGTTTTCTAAGCATCCAGAAAATAAAGAAATTTTGCAATGCCTTATATTTGAAATGTCCTTCATATATAATATATATTGACATCTTTGTTAATATTCACATTGCAGTCTTTTCATACAAAAAAATGATAAACACTTTTTCAGTTTGTAAACATCAAAATAATAAAACATTTGCCATTGTTTTTCCAAAGCATTACATTATATCTGCGATGAGCCTTACATTATATTACAATCAAAGTATTGGAGCCTTTTATTATATTTATCGTGATGATTAAAGCATTAAGCATTTTTTCCGTATTGTTTTGGAGCATTTATTTTGCAATAAACTATTGGAGCTTTTGTCATATTTCTTTATTAATCATAATTATTATTAAACAAATGAAGGCTGTGAATAAAATAAAATAAAAAGTAACAAAATGAAATTAAATAATATAAAATTAAATAAAAATGAAATAAATTTAAATAAATAGTTAAATAATAAAATAAAATAATATTAAATTAAAATGAAATAAATGAAAAATAAAAAGTTACATAATTAAATAATATAAAATAAATAAATAAATAAAATAAAAGGTAAATATTGCCATTAAACAATATAAAATAAAGTAAAAATAAATTAAATAAATTTACATTAGAAATAAAAAGTTTAATAATTAAATAATATAAAATAAATAAAACAAAATAAAATAAATTAAATTAAATTAAATTAAATTAAATTAAATTAAATTAAATTAAATTAAATTAACAGACAGACCACTGGTGGATTCAGTGTTTAGACAGCTGTCAGACAGTGGTGAGCTGAACTGCAGGCACTGAGGGCCTTATTATGCTCCTGATGTCTTTTCTGTAGGTTAAAGGGCCAAAGAGCAGATGATAACAGACCTGAGTGAAGGTCCCACGAGCTTCTTCCAGTCGACCCAGGAAATGTTGGAGTTTCCCGACCCGTAGCAGCTCCACTGCCCTGGACGGATGAGGATCACTGTAGTACAGTCTGATGGAGCAAACACAACATTAAAGGGCACCTATTTTAACCCTTTTTTAAGAGGTAATATTAATATTATGGTTCTTCTGAGTGTGCCAGTTTAGGTTCAGTTCAAAACACAATTCAGATTTTTTTATTACGATGTGTTAAAAAGTGTCATTTTGGGGGCGTGTACACAGTTTGCTGTTTTAGGGGCGTGTTGCTTCACATGAAAACTAGTTTCGACTTCCCGCCCAACTTAACAAGGGGGCGGAGCCAAGAGCTCCCCCGCTGTGTGTATTGCAATAGACAGACAGACAGAGAGAAGCAACATGAGTACCAGCATTCAGACGTACATGTAGGACTCAGACGCAGACCAAGCAGAGAGTACAGAATCATGTGTCTTTGTATAGTTTTACAGCCAGCTGTGTGCTAGTTTAAAGCTCCGAACTTGTAGCCTACACTGAGACTAATAAAGCACAGTGAATTAACTTTCACTGAAGGGCATCACACACCGGATGCACCGTGACACGGCGCGCACATGACAGTTGAAAGTATCGCACATTTGCAGCGTCGGTGTGTCACCTGTTAGAAACTTATGTTTAGAATTCAGAAATGCATGCCGCTGCGTGGCGCGACGCTGAGTGTCGCCGAGCGGCACTTCTGGTGTAGGACCTGCTTGAGGCTATAACTAGAGGGCGTCATACACCGAATTCGTCGCTCAGAGCCACGACGCGGCACACCAGACTCGCACATTCGCATGTAATTTAAAATGAAACTATTCAGATTACGCTCTGTGGCACGGCAGAAATATGAACAGTGTCCTGAGCAGGGCCAGCGCGTCCATAGAGGCGACCTAGGCGACCTCACAGAATAGTGAGTAAACCCCACGGTCGTCACTTTCACCCGCGACAACGCGAAATGCATGGCGCTGCGCGTCGTTAGTTCGTTATTTCCAATGGAGGGACGCGCACGTGAGGCAGCGCGCTCGCACTTTCCAGCTGCACCTAGTTAAGATGACGGAGCTTCTGTGACTGCGGGAAATGCAAACCGCTGAAGTTTAAGGAAGACACAATGAAAAGTACACATGTATGCAAACCCACCTAAACTCACAAACACTGGCGGCGAGGAGAGCGATAACGTGGTGAATGTTGAGCCCAATGAGCCTTCCATCTAAAAATTGAGCAGAGTGTTTCTTTGGTGACGTCGCTTTGACTCACACGCTGAAAATGGTGGACGTGAAACGACATACTGAGGAGATGGTTATGCACATCTGTCAATCAATATTTGTGGGCGGGGGGACCGCACTCCTACGTAAAGTTGCGGTCGATCTCAAAACAGCTCCAATTGGTCCACTGTTTTTATGTTGTTAAATTGAAAAAAAAGCACTGGGTGTGTTTATATCACCCCAATATGACGGTCTATACACTATACCTACACATATGTTTGTCCAAACAGCTTGAAAAGTAGATTTTTCACCATAGGTGCCCTTTAATATTACCGATGTTCACTACTGCTTTCTGATTTTGATTCTGGTGAATTTTTAGATCTGGAAGTGTCATTTTTATTTTTATAAAAAAAATCTATAAAAATTCTATATATATTTGCAGTCAGCAGGTTGTAAAAACAAAAAATGCTTCTGTTGGATGACACAAAGCTGACATACATACTGAATACATAATGACAGACATACTAAATGTATATTTCTATATATATTATACATATTACATTTAAAACTCAAGAAAAAATAAACACAGAAAACAGTTGCCTTGGCAAATAAATCAAATAAAGTTGAAGTAGTAAAACTGAAGTTGAAATTGAAGCACTAAAACTGAAAAAAAAGATGAATCGAAATATTTAGTAAAGCAAATAACAATAATACATACAATTACTAACATATTATTATTTGCAACACTGAAAAATATACAAATATAAGAAAACTCAAAATATAAATAAATGCAATAATACTATGCAATACTAAAATGAGCATATTTGAATAAAGAATAATATTTTAATAAAGAAAAAATATAAAATATATTTAAAATAATTACATAAGAAATCAGTATTTAAAATATCAGTATTTTTTTATTTAATGAGCAATAATAAAAAAAAAATACTACATCCTTCTCTCTACCAATTTTATTAATCAGTACAGTTTTGCACAGCAGTTTTGTTTCATGGAAACATTTCAAGTGGAAAAGAAGGATTTTTTTTAACATTTCAGAAGACTAAAATAAAGAAAATTGCTTTTTATTACAAAAATTATCAAATATTAAATTAGGAAATTATCAAATAAATATACATTAAATCAGAACCAGTACAAAATAAAACTTTCTCTTAAAAAATATGCTAGACCTTAATGTCATTATATATA
>CAIGQZ010020961.1:5000-13040 GCA_903798205.1 Danio tinwini
GTCAAGTCGAGCTTTATTGTCACTCCGCTACATGTGTGGACATACAGAGGGACAAAATGTCAAGTCTCGCAGGACATCAATGCTACATACATTAATCATAAATACAAACACAACACTGGGTCACCTTGTCTACCTAGTCACTAAAATAGTTCCTTGTATATATTTCTGCCAATTGGACAACTCCTAATTTTTTGCAAAGGCCACAAAAAAAATGTAATAATTATATAATTAACTAATTAAAAAGCCCCAGGAGTGGCTTAAGTTTTTTTATTTAACTTTACAATATGCTTCAAATGTGTAATCACATGTTAAAATTACTCAAATTGTTTTAAATTAGGCTAAAAAATGACAAACACTGGTAAAATTGGAAATAACATTTTAAAACAATAATATTATAATCTTTTTAAATCAGACCTTAAAATATGTTGTGAGTGAAGAAGATCTGGACTTACCTGGATCACACATTGGGCAACATTCTCCATTAATTTCATATTCTGCATTATTACATGTTGCCATACACAACTCTGTCATGGTGAGAAGGTGAGGTAGTAGTTGAATGAAAATATAGTATGTGTACATATCAGGAATCTAAAAAACTCATCACTGGTCCAGTGGACATCATTTAGTTGTTTTTTCTTTTGCCCTTAGGTAGCTGTAAAAAGAAACATGTTAGATGGCTTTAAATAAAAAGAGACACAAGCTGTTCATTTCGTAAATCATTAAAGACACAGAAAAACATTACAATACCATTTGCTGTTTTCTTTGAGCAAAACAAAACGTAACATTTACTGTAAATGCTAGGAAGTGGGATGTATTTCATAGCATGTGAAAAGACATGACTTTCAGACTTCCCTTTTCTTACTCTTGGTGTCCAAACTCGGTCCTGGAGGGCCGGTGTCCTGCTTAGTTTAGCTCCAACTTGCTTCAACACACCTGCCTGGAAATTTCTAGTATACCTAGAAAGAGCTTGATTAGCTGGTTTAGGTGTGTTTAATTGGGGTTGGAACTAAAATATGTAGGACACCGGCCCTCCAGGACCAAGTTTGTACAACCCTGCCCTAACACCATTTTCAAGAGTGTCAGTTCAACAAGTGAACAAGGGAAGCTTACATGACTATATTAATTTGCCTTTCTAAACCTAAGTGCTCAAAACTGTTTATTTCAAAGAGCCCATCAAAATAAAGGATTTTGAAGGGTACAGCTGATAGAGACTTCAAGCACATTACAGCCAAATCATAACCTTATGTGTAGGCCTTGCAAATTGTGGTGTGCTCCACCGTCCTGCTCTCAGGTTAATTAGCTCCCAGCTGCTAATCATTATGAGCCTGCCTAAAAACTGAGTGGTATGGGTTTAAATACAGCCTTCTGAAACTGCTGTGCTAAGGAACACTTCTTCCTGGCTCTTAAAGGTGCAGTATGTAAGTTTAAAACCCAGTGGTTAAACTAGGTATTGCACTCCTGGATCAAAACAAACACAAGTTACCAGATTAAGGACTAAGGAGCAAGTCTGACGATCGAGCCTAAAGGCTGATTTAAATCATACTCTATATAAAAGCAACGGCATGTGATAGAAAGAATATTTCCATATTAACAAGGAGTTTTTTGTTCTAACCAATTTATATATTAGAAACGGCTTTTTTTTTGCAGCTGAACAACAGAAAAATGACAATGATCACCTCAGGTAAACTTCATGTGCTTTATTCAATGTTAAATGCTAATAATGTGAGTTTGGATGCCATTTTCCTTAACATTTATTGCCGTACTACTGAAAGCAGCAGCATATAGTTTACCTTGGGTCTTGAAAATAAAATAAACCATTTGAAATTGAATTTTAGAACATTAGCCGCTTTCACACATACAGTAAATTGCCGTAAATACTGGCAATTTTCCGGAAAGAAAAGTTGTAACATTACCAGTAATTTGACGGAATGCTGTGCTGTGTGAACACAGAAGAAAGATTGCCAGAATGAGCGCGTTCACATCTAGAACGTGCTCACGTGAAATTTCTACTTTAGCCAATCAGAAAACTCAGACAGTCCGCGGGGGTTTATGAAAACAAAAGCCTTTGAATACTTTTCCAGACACATTTAATTGCTAGATGTTAGTCAGATAACGTTTCTATGTTCCATAATGCTAACTGTGTAAATAATTATTGATAAATTGCTTATGATAAACCACTGTTTACCTTCAAGCTCTGTTTCAGTTGCTTAAATGCGTGTGCACGCGAAGGAGTGTGAGCGGCAGCACACACATATTACAGTATGAAAATCTCGATGTGAAAGTGTTCCTCTATATGTTTTAATAAAAGTTGTTCACAATACTTATCCATCCACAGAATTTGTAATATAGGCAAATGTGTAAACATTTACCTGCGGTTAGCGTTTCTGCCTTTAGATGTCTCACAAAGCAGCTGTACGAATGCTAAAGCTTTAAATAAAAGAAAACCCATCAAGAAAAGCCTGAGCCCTTCTATGTTTGCAAATACTTACGCTGTCGTTCAGAGCTTATTTCTGGTTAATGATGTCAGAATTTACCTGTATTTTGGAATGGATGTGTGAACGGTCTTTTCCGGAAAAATTAAGGAACTTCTGTGCCCGTGTGAACATCTTTTTTATGAATTTACCGGTAAAGCCGTTCTGGAAATTTTCTGAATATTTACAGGTATCACTGTGTGAAAAGGGCTTATGTGGTGCAGGCCAACACATATCAGTGATTCAGCATCTACATTTAATAAATGTTAAAGAGGTTAATATGTACTAATAAATTATAAACATTATTTTGTAAGTGAGTGCTGATAGCCAAATTGCTTATCACTGCAAATTACGTCACATAGTGTAATGTTAGGACATGCGGTTTTAATGTAACCTGCTCACTCAATGTTTACGTTCCTAATATTTATATTATTTGCTAATTAATAACCTCATAAGGAACTCTGAATCTGTCTGAATTCGGAGTATGCTATTGTACTGTCCACCAGAAGTCACATTTCGGTCACAGAAAATGCATTGAGAGCCTTTCTAAATGAATGAATGAATGAAATATTTGGTTTTCCAAGGAAACCCTGGGTGCTGAAATATAATTGGTTAATCTGGCATTGGGCAGATTAAAAGAACCAAAACAAACACAGCATTCCAGCACAGAAAAGACATTTTCAAAGCAGAATATCTGACATTAGCATTGTTTTTCAGACAAGCAAAAATTTTCACTTCGCATGTTTCTTAAATATCTAAAAACATATTATGGTACTTTAATGCTTCAGAAGAGTCAAAAACTTGCATACAGCACCTTTAGTTGTAAAAGTTGGTTTGTAATATTGTTCACTTGTGTTTGTGGTAAACTGATTAATCCTTAATGCAAATTGTGTAAACTGTTAGAATTAACACAAGGTGGATAATTAACATTATTGTGCCTTCATTCTGTTACTTCTGTGGTGTTTATTACTTGTGTATTTAATTTAAGATTTGCTTCCAAGTGTGCCTAAAGGGTGAGTGCCTTGATTAATTTTTATTTATTGATATATATATATATATGTGTGTGTGTGTGTGTGTGTGTGTGTGTGTGTGTGTGTGTATGTATGATGTTCTCAGAGGTGTTTAGAGATGTTCACACCTGGTTTTAAGATGCGTTTTTGTCGATTCGATAACAAGTGACCAATGCTAAGGTCAAAATTGCAAAATTTAAAGTAAGATTTTCATAAGATACAGATTTGTAAATGTTTTAAGTGTTTAATACACTTAATTATATTATTCAGTATTATATATTAATAGTAATCAAAGCAAGATTCAGGGGAGTGAATTAAACCTGAACATTAAAAATGTTTTTTAATGTTCTAAAATATTTGTTAAACACAAAGGGTATTTAATTCATCTGGTAACTTTTTATAAGATGTTTTTTGTAAACTGTTAAAAACTGAGCCAACTTTCAGTATAAGACTGAACGATCAGAGCTTCTTGTATACATATATTCAACTGTAGTGTCTTATGAAGACTTCATCTGAATCAGTGACTGTAAATAGATTGCCAAATATATTAAATGTAAATAGATTACATGAAATAGATTAAATGAAACCGTAATTAGATTAAATGACTCCAGATACAAAATTTAGGATTATTTGAAATCATGCATTTTATATCTACAATTAGATGAATGTGCAGGACACATACATTTTTGAGTTTACTTTGCTTAATAATAATAAAAAAAACAAATTTAGATGTAATTTTTATGCATATATCAACACATACCCTGGCCCTAAGACAAATGAATCCTCTAGCAATATAAATACAATGAACTGCTAAAATGATTCCACTTTATGTTTGCTTGCATGGATTAAATTGAATAAATCATACCCAAAGCAATACTTAACACACCCTATTATCCCAAGGGACCCTTCAATACTGTAAATAGATGATAGATCACAATATTAATATCTTTTTTATATACAGTACTGTGCAAATGTCTAAGGCCACCAGTATTTTTACCCCAAAAAAAGTCTTATTTTTCTAAAGCACTTTATATTTTCAAACATTTGTCAATTATTGTAATTATACAGTGAGATTATTGTCTACACAAGAGCCAGTGCTCACACATAGATCTGATCTTATTACCATCCAATCTTTTTTGTGAAAATACTAATGGCGTACAACAGTACTGTATATTTATATACATGTATGTTTAAAATTATTACATAACATAAAATTATTTTATAAAATAAATACATCCACCACATTTGTAAATAAGAACTTTGTATACAAGAATCTAGAGACACGACAGCTCAGCCGAGGAAGTGAAAGATCACAAAGCTGTATTTAAAAATAAAACAGCAATTTAACACAAAGGCAGATCCAAAAGCAGAAACTGTTAAAAATGAAACAGAGGCTCACAATGTAGAAATAAACGTTTATACTACCTACTTAACAAGATAAACAGTCCAGAACAAAATACTTTACCTTACCAATACAGCATTCGTAACATGTCTGTTGTAAAAAAACAAAACCAGAAACAGTTCATGTTTCCTGTTTACACCTCTGAACCTGCTGACTTTCGATTGATCCACAAACAGAACATCACGTCTTTTGTGTTTTTTCTTCTACGTAGAGTTGCATCTGTTCACAGACAAAGAAACAAAAAACTGATTTTTATAATGTTTCAAAACTCTTGCATGCTACAAGAAAACATTTTCATGTCATTTGGCTGTGGTGGTCTTGTGGTCAGTGATAAACACCACCCAAAAAAAAGATATGAACTTTCACAGCACAAATAAGTATGTCAAACCTGCTGATCAAGTTTCTAGTATGAAGTTCTCTATCATTTTATGCATTAGTGAAAACAATGAAATTTGACTCTCTGTAGTTTTCTTACCTTAAGAATATCAGAAGTCATGGTCTTTAAAGGAATGAGTTTAGCTTCCTCCATGTGAACTTCCTGCTCATCTGCTACAATCCATGGAAAATCCTGTAAAATGTACACAAAATAAACAAAGACAATGATTATGTTTACATTAACACCAATAATCTGATTTTCATACGTTTATGACAATCCAATGATTAAGAGTCTACCATGTAAACAAACTAAACAGAAATGGAATTAAGACATGTGGAGTATGCCAATTTTAGTGGCATTATTAAAGTGCAGTACAGACATGTGAATACCGCAATCAAATTATTACTGTAAGCATTTTGCGACAAGATGGTCTATACACATGCAGCTGTTTGACACTATTCTCTGCACCTACCGAGTCAGTAAACGACCACAGACACCTGAATCACCAAATGCGGAGGTTTTTTTTTTCCATACTGTATGCGTTATCAAATTCCATTAACACAACACCCTTCCAGCAGTTCAAACTCGCATCAAATATCTTGATTGTCGTAGGGGGCATGCATGAAATGTTCCTGAATGAAACTGAAAGTGCCAAACTGCAGTTAAAGTCGACAAATTAAAAATGAAACACTCAAAATTACATTAAATTCTGGAGGACACGTGGATAGCGCGGTGATGCAATGTTGTTAATTGCTATAAACGTTATGTGCTATAACATGTAAAACAGGATAATGAAAGGAACATTCAAAAAGCATCCCATGTAAACACCTTAATCATATTATTGTCTTGTTCAGGTTAAGGCAAATAATTTGATTACTGATTTCTCTGTCAACGTAGTCATTGACATATCACTTTAAAGTGATTGTTTACCCTTTTGTTGTTTCAAATCTATATGCACTTTTTTATTCTGCAGAAGTTTTTAATAAACTGGGAACATTTCCTTTGATGTTCAATAGAAGAAAGTATTTCAAACTATTTAGAAATTACCTAAGGGTGAGAAATCATAATATTTTTGATGAACTAGTCTTTTGAGGTGAAAGATGAAACTTCAATATGAGAAATGAAATTTTAGACTTGTGGTACATTAAGAGAAGAGAAAAGCACACAAGACTTTTATATAGTATCTTTTTGACAAAGTGTTTTTAGGCTGTCCAGAAGGCTCACTTAGATATCAAAGAAAGAATGAAAGACATGAGAGAAAGAAAGATAATTAACAAGAAATTAAAGGGCTTAAAAGCATACAAATGCTTTACCACACCTTGATGACCTGGACTTTCTCCATGTTTCTTGTGGCAGCTTCCCTTGTGTGAACCAGCACTGTAAATGTGCACCCTGCAAAGACAATTTAAAATGCAAATCTATTCAAATTTATGAAATAAACACAAGGTCATCATCACCATCATCAAGACTAAACTCCTACCTGGAGGATTGCTGTCCAGAACAGCATCACACACACTGATCTTCAGGATCATCGCTCTCAGCAGCTGCTCCACATGGGACAGCAGAGTCTCTGAACTGACACAGCAAAACCCAACACACTCACATGCGAAAGATACACACCTTTAACCTTGATGCAAAATCTCTGAATCAACTGTCACTCACCTGATGGCCAGCAGCGGAGGCTGTGAGATCTCAAACACAAACCTCTCCACTGGATGGTGCTCTTTATTCATGATCACCACTACAACCTTCTCAGCCTCATTCTGTACAGTATTATTGAAAAAAATATATTAAAATTATATTGTTATTTCTGTTAAAAAGTTTTCCTTAATAAGTACAGACAAACATAAAACACAAGCCTCACCTTCTCTATCAGTGGCTTGACACAGTGGAGTGTGTCTTGAATGTACTGATTTAGCTGAGGATGGCATGACATCTGTAAATATATAAAAGCTCAAATCATTACTTCATTTCGACACTACCTTTGAGCTCAATATTTTTGGGGCTTGGTTTCCCTTTTTTACTCCATGGAGAATATGTAACCCTTTATCAAGATTTTAATACAGAAAACTGTTAAACTGTGGTTAGTGAAGCAAAGCCATGGTTGAACTAGCAATAACAATCTCTTGTTTGTTTTATTTGGGGTAAATCCTGGTTATTTTGTCGTAGGGAGAAAAATGTATGCATCAATAATCCTGCATAGTGTTAAAGTCAATGTTTAAAACATTACCTGCACAGGTACATTGTATTTCTGCCTTTTCTGAAAGATCCCAGATGGATAAATGTCTCTAACGTACAGAATGAGGTGAATCGCCACTTCCAAAAACTCACAGAGAATGTCGGCAGCAACTGCAAATAGTAAAATCCAACCAGAATATACAGAAACGCGTTATTTGATATAATTATAATAATAATAATTATAATTATTAAAAAATAACTGCAATTTACCTTGCCCAAAATTAAGGTCTTGCCTCGTCAGAGTTGCCATACTGAAATACCCCAAATTAAGTGCAACAACCTCGCATTGAAAACATCAGCGATGGCGCATGGTTGCTCCAGAATTCCTCATGAGAGTATTCAATAATGAATATAAAACGTCTTTCGGGAATATATTATTGCAATACACTCGTTGGAAAAATGTCTGTAATCCGCAAATAAACAGTACACAAGCCTACATGTAATAAAACCATCCAGTTCCCCCTAAATGTGCGATCTTTGTAAGATGTTTACAATATTCTTCTTCTTCTGTGGTATTTTATTGGCAGCTTGCAAACTGAGTGC
>CAIGQZ010020965.1:2902-14661 GCA_903798205.1 Danio tinwini
TATTATTATTATTATTATTATTATTATTATTATTATTATTATTATTAAGCGGTGCCTCCTTTTCGGCGTGAGTACACAGCGCCTCTTAACAGATCATGTAGAGCTGCTGGCTGGGTGACACCTAACACATTATCGAGATTATTCCTCGAGTGGAGTCAGTTTCCTCCCGGTTACTGGTTACCACAGTCAATCGAGAGGAAATTAAGCTCGGTGTCAATAAACGCTTGCTGCGCCAGGCTCCCTAACCCGGAGATGCGTGTGCATTTTCTATTCTACTAGTAAGTTTCCCTTTTCAGGTGAACCCTAGAGAATTCCTCCGAGTCCCCCAGCACCTGACTCAGCGGAGGAGTTGAGTGCTTGGCTCAGTGTGTAGTCTGGTACGCCCATCTGGTCTACCCGCATACTGAGGTTCGGTGCCAGCTATGTGCATTCCCCTGTCTAGGTAGCTGCTGTGGCGCTTTCCAGAACATCTCCCAAAAGTCTGTTATTACAGACACACGTTGGAGTTCCCTATGAAGGGGAACGTCTAGTTACGTCCGTAACCCTCGTTCCCCGAATAAGGGAACGGAGACGTGTGTCTCTACTGCCACAGCACCTAAGTCTCCAGCTGGGAGCTGAGTGATCGGCTCTTCAGCAGGCAATTCTGAGGATCTGACTCCAGCAGCTGGCTTATATAGCCCTGATGAGCTCATCAGTCTCAGCTGTGGAGCTCAGCTCCGCCAACTCAATTGGCATTTCATTGGCCCGTTTTCTTATCATCAGAAGCGATTGGTCGTCTGAAGTACTCCCAAAAGTCTTATTACAGACACACGTCTCCGTTCCCTTATTCGGGGAACGAGGGTTACGGGCGTAACTAGACGTTCTAAGCTATTTCTCAGTTTGCATTTTATATTAATTAGCATATTTTTTCCCTTACATATCCTAATTTCTTCCTGCTCTTACATCAGACTGCTTGTACATACATTTTTGTTGTAATTTTTTACAAGTTGACTGAAAAATATCACTGGATTTCTTTATAGGTTCCTCTCTATCTGATCAGATTTTTCATCATTAGTTCTTAATCCTTTTTGCTTTTAATTATTTCTTCACATACAGTTATTTGTGTAACAAATTATGTTTTCGGCTTTCTTTTCTTAAACACTTTTCTCTTTCAATTATTCTTTTAGTACATTTAGAATTGTTACATTTTGAACTATTATGTACTGAGTTAATTTCAATTTTTTTTGTTCTAATCTCTTCTTTTAAGTATAAATCATTTTTCTCTGTCTTAATCTCTTTCATATTTTTCTCTCAAATCTTTAGTTTAGATTACTCAAAATAAGATTTCCTTAATTTTAACTTAAATACCAATTCATTCCAACAAAATGTCTAATCCAAATGATTTCTTCTGTTATCAAAAGCTGTCTTTTTTCTTTAGTCACCACCATGCATTGTACTTTATCCTTCTATGTTCAAGGATCTCTATCAGTAAACCTATGAAAAGTAACCAAGATTATTCAACATTTCCTCATAATTTATCATTTTAACATTACATATTTAAAGTTTCATCATACATTTTAAAATAAGACTTCTCTTCAATTTACATGATTCTTTTCTATCTCTAAAATGTACAGGAGTCACAAGAGGAGTTTACAAGAATGGGTAGTTACACTTTTGCTATTAATTTGCTCACTGAGTGGTCACATTGTACTTAATTTGGGCTATAGGTCGACTGCTTTGAGGTGGACTGCCAAACTCTCCCTCCTCACACCCTGAGAAGACAGCTGGTTCATAGATTGGTGCAGTCTTTTCTGTGGTGTCCAGACTCAACACATTTCCCATATCAGGGCACAGTGTTTCCCTCCTCTCTCTTAGTGCTGGCTTCTTTTCTTTCATTGAGCTAATGTAAAATACTGGTGGAGTGCTTTTTCTCTTTTGATCAGTTCATCACTCTCTTGTTTGCCTCTTTTTAGTGTCTGAACATAAGTAGCCTTTTCAGTCCTCAGTAATTCCTGGACATGCAGTGCCTGCCTCACTGCCATCACAAATGTCCACAGCCAACAGTTTGTCCATTGTGTTTTTCAAACACCTTTTCCATTTGCCAGTGCACTCAGAGATGTCTGGTAGGTACGAGACTACAGTCCCCCAAAGTCCATCCCTACGTGTCCTCTCAATTAATATATGCATTTTAGCCCATGACTTAAAAGTTTTTTCCTCTTCCATTTTTCCTCCATCAAATGAAGACTCCTCCCATCTATTGTCTCCTCTTTGCTGTTTAACATCTTACTTTTGGTTCTGTTTGCCATTTGTCATTATTTTATCTTTTATTTTCTCTGCCACATATTTGAGTATTTCATTTCTCATTTCCATACCTGTTTTTAATTCAACAGTACTACATGGTGGCCTAATATCTGGTATAACTATAGCTCAGGGTTCATATTAATTGAAATTGGTGAATATCAGAAGAATATATTTTATTGGAATATTTTCCAAAAAAGCAGAGACAGCCTAGAGCAAACCCATCTCAGTCTCTCCCCAGGACAAATCCAATGTCCTTCACATTTGTTGTACCCTTTATCCTTGCTTCCTCCCACCTTTGTGTTTTCACAGCTGGTTCCTGGTTCAACAGGCCTCTCCCAGCTTTTACTACTTTACGGCCCCTGTTTTAAGCCCTCTCTTCTTGTTGGCCCTTATAATGTACAGATCTAATATATTAATCACTGTTTTTATGCATACAGTTCACATTTGGTAATCATGACTAGAATCTATGTTTCAAACATTTAAACTGGACTCTTCTCTCCCATACAATATGTATCTTTTTAAACTTACATGACAGTTTCAACATATGTTGCATACATTTCATGCTTTTCTGACACAGATGGTTCTTATTGTATCCCCAAGTCCTCTCTCATGCTCTTTTATGACCCCTTTGCTTTAACCTATCACTTGTTTCCAAAGACATATAATGGCAGATTCATAGGGCCCTTCACTCACCCTATTAAATGTGTCTCCATATAGGTTTAGTAAATAAAAATTTTCTTCATTTCCCTCCTCTGTGGCTTATTAAAGCCACACCTTAATTGTCTTTACCCATAGTGCAACTTCATGATTCAGCCCTAAGCTGTACTACCTAATGACAAAGATATGTCACAGTACTATTACAAATGACCAGATCATGGAATTGCACTTTGGAATAGAATTCAAGCCAAACATCTGAGTCCGGTCTTGACTAGGACCCAGTAAAAGACTTGATTCTATTTAGCTGTTGTATTACAGGAGGGAGTGTGCATCAGGTTATACATTTGCTTGAGGGGGTCAAAGTTATTTTAAATAATCAAAGAATAACCCTACATAATCATAATACATGTTCACCACACACTATTCTAATCTACCAACAACACGCATAATAAATAGAACTAAAATTGTACATTTCCTAAAGAAAATGTGAATGGGGTTTGCGTGGCAAATCGATGGGGTACAATGCATTTTAATCGGTTGCTAGGGTGTTCTGAGTGGTTACTAGGCAGTTTAGGGCGGTGATAGGGTGTTCTGAGGGGTTGCTAAGACATTGCTAGGCGGTTGCTAGGGTGTTGTGGGTGGTCGCTAGGCACCTACTGAGGCATTACTAGGCCGTTGCTAGGCAGTTGCTAGGTGGTTGCTAGACAGTTGCTAGGGTAATTTGAGTGGTTGCTAGGCAGTTGCTAGGGTACCCTAGGTTTTTACTAGGCAAGCCTCACATACATGCTAGGTCAATTGTTTATACTTAGTAAGCATTTATAGCAAGTTACAGCACATGGCTAGTCAATATTAGCATGTAGCTAGTCACTGCTAGCATGTGTAGCATATAGGAACTTCCGTTTGCTAGCATGAGTGAAACGAGCCAATCCCCATGTGTCTACGATGTTCTGATGCTGAGATATAACTGTTGATAAATGGTTGCTACGGTACTCTGTTTTGCACTTGAAAGTGGTTGGTTGTCTAAGTCAAATGAACCAACCCCCATGTCTCTATGACACTGCTATGCAAAGATATGCATGTAGGCCTATTTTAATGGAAGTCTATGGGATAAGTTTGGGGGCGTGGCTTGTGAGCTTCATTATCATATTGAGATGCTCATTGGTTGTTTGAGTCAAATGAGCCAACCCCCAAGTCAATAGGACAGTGCTATGCAAAGATATGCAGGTAGGCCAGTTATAATGGCAGTCTATGGGACCCGTTTGGGGGCGTGGCGTGTGAGCTTCATTATCATATTAAAATGCTCATTGGTTGTCTGAGTCAAATGAGCCCACCCCCATGTCTCTATGACAGTCCTATGTAATGTTATGAATGTGTGACTTTTTCAATGGGAGTCAATGGGCTTCTCGGAAATGAATGGGAGTCAATGGGCCATGTTAAGTCAATGGGGACCAATTTGGGACATCCTAGCACCCAAGGGGTAAAACTTATACCCTCTTTCAGGGTATTTTCCCACTTAGGCTGCAACCCCCTACAGATGTTGTGAATCCTATATTTCTATGAAATTCACACTCTGTGCAGTGATTCGTCAAAATTCGGCTCAATGTTAAGTGAATGGGACATTTGGGATGATTTGGGACCCCCTAGCTCCCCAGGGGTACAACATTTACCCCCTTTCGGGGTATGTACTTATGCGTGCTTTAACCCTTTCGAGATGTGGTGAATCCCATATTTGTACGAAATTCAGTCTTGGGGCTATGACGATTTCCGGGAATAGTTGTTACTGTGCAGGGCTGTGTTCTAGAAAATGAATGGGAGTCAATGGGGTCATGTTAAGTCAATGGGAAACTGTGGGACTTCCTAGGGCCCAAGGGATGCAACATTTACTCCCTTGTGTGGTATGTTCTTACTCAGGCAGCAACCCTCTCGAGATGTCGTGAATCCCATATTTCTATGAAATTCACTGTTGGCGTTATGATGTGTCAAAGTTTGTCCCCATGTTATGTCAATGGGATTCTGCGGGGCCAAAAAATCCCCCACCCCTTATAAAAGTCATAGCACACCATTCCCGATAAGACCGGACGATTTGACGCCACTTTCAAGGGTCTGGGGCAAAAACTGCGGGACTAGTTACGCGACGAAATTTTGTGTGGAAGAAAAAAAACAATAATCATAAGAAAAGTGAACAGTAAGAATGGACTTTGCCTATGGCAAACCCCATTAACAAGTTGATCTTCAGCCCAGAGAACACTAGCACTTACACCCAAGGCATGGATCCTCTTCATCATCCTCTTCTTTATCTAAACTATCAGAATGTTTAGCACTGGTGTAAGATGCAAGATGTTTTCTGGTTTCTTAACCGCAGTCTGATTTATATTTGCGATTGTTTTGTTCCTTTCTTTCTTTCATTTTGGCCTGAAAAGGTGTTGGTAGAGACTTTATGTTGAGAGTCTGTAACCTGAAGTTGTGGTGATTATCATCGCTTAAACTAGTGGCATGTTCTATATTTCTTACTCAGGAATATTATCAGAATCACTCTTTTAACTGTTTTGATAAACTCCTCCTGCCACACTTAGCACTTCATTGAGCTTCAGGATTTTCTAGTTCCTGTTTCCTTTCTCTTGCTGGAGTTTTTTTTTCCTTTAGCACCCTTGTGCAGTGGTTTCAATGGTACCCAGTCAATGGCATCCCCTTTGGCAGCTGTTGGATTTGTTCTCACATCCAGATATGTATGGTCTTTCCTCCTGAGCTCACTCCACTTTCTCCCAAGCACCTCACATATACTCGATCACCTGGAACAATTAGACCTTGCATCTCTGCTTTCCCATGCTTCTGCTCCTTTCTGGTTTCCTGTACAGATATTGCTTTGCACATGGCAGTTAATTTCCTCATAAAAAACCAAACTTCTTCTTTTCAATGTATTAGACATGTTCGCCAAACATTCCAAAAGGTTAAAGGCGAGGTTATATGCAAGGTTTTATGCAAGGTTTTATACAAGGGTCGACCCAATATAGCGTTTCATGCGGTGTTAGTTGCCTGTCAGTTTCCATGCAATCTCTCATCAACGCAAGAGGTGACACATCAATCCAAATAAGTTTATTACTCTAAACCATCTTGTTAAACTAGGCCTTGATGGATCATCTTCAGCTCTTTCAGCCATTTCTGGTAATTCTGTATGAACAAAGCACACTTTTCTCCTTTAACTATTTATAACGCATTTATTCATCTATTTTTTCACTGAATCACATATCCACTTAGTTATCTACTTAATTACCAAATTTGGGACTGACTTTGCGTCTTAAATGTAATAACTGTTCCTTTTTTCTTGCTCTGCTGCTGGAATCACCTACAATCATCTATTAAACCTGTAATTTCCAAAAGCTTGTATCTTTTGCCCCAAACTAGCTTCATCATAACACAACATCCACAATCGACTACTTGAATAGCCCCCTCAGGTCGATTGCTGTTCTTTTACTTATGTTATATTTGCACAGATGTCACGTGTAATACAATTGACTGGTCCCTGCACTGAAAAAGTTGGCTGCTTAATTTTCCCTTACCACTTCACTCTCAATTCAAACCATATACATCTCCAATGCCAATATTTAGAAATGCTGTTGGCTTAACAATCTGTACTTTGTATGAATTACAAAAATCTTATCTTTTTTCCCCCCTCTGATGCTGCATATATTGTTCATATTGTTCATATCATCTAATTGAGGTTGTGACTATACTAATGTTAGACCTGCTACCTTATTTTCTTTAATGAAAAAACAATTTATTTGTTATCTTAACTGACGTTATTGCATTTGGATTTCATGTTAATGGCATGCCTAATTTTTCAGTCCTTCCTATTTTGTAATTTTTCAACTCTTTCTATTGTATAATCCTCTATCTAGTCATCGCCAAAACCAGTCATCTTTAAAAGGTCATCATAAGTTTCATTTTTTTTGTAGCAATAGTGTTTTTTTATTTAAGTCTGTTAACTTAGTTTGAACTATATGGCCCTGCAGGTAACAATATCCATCACAAAAGCCTCTAAACTCTTTTAAACCCTTTTGGGCATTCTGATATTATGTATACTTTTTTTCAGCCTATGTACTGTAAGTGTAACTAAGTGTCTACCCTCCTCTGGTAATTGTCTGAACAGAAATCAATGACCTTAACATATTTGGCATCAGGAATAACATATTTCAGTACAGTGTGTTAGGAACCTCTGCTAAAAAATCCTCTACTACTAATTGCTCCTAAATCATAAAACACAAAATCAACTCTTGTCTGTTTTGACTAATGCCATAATGAAAAAATTCAAATCAAATTCAAATGAAACACATTTTATTAGTCACCTACACAATCATAGCCTAATTGAATCTAAATAGAAATGTCATAGGCATATCTAGGTGTTTCTATTATTGCTCCTATGTTATACCTCTTTTAGCAGCTAGTGAGCAGACCTGCATCTTGTTTATTTTAATTTTAATCTACTGGCTAATTTTGTCTACCTCTACGTCTTGAACTGATAATCATTATTAAAATTTGACACTTACCTAAATAATTGTATTTCCCCTTCATAGGGAACTCAAACGTGTGTCTGTAATAACAGACTTTTGGGAGTACTTCAGACGACCAATCGCTTCTGATGATAAGAAAACGGGCCAATGAAATGCCAATTGAGTTGGCGGAGCTGAGCTCCACAGCTGAGACTGATGAGCTCATCAGGGCTATATAAGCAAGCTGCTGGAGTCAGATCCTCAGAATTGTTACTTCAGAGCCGATCGTGAGCTGAACAACTTCTGCTAAGCTGACTTCTAGAGAAGAAAGCCTTACCTTCACCAGTGCAGAAAGAAGACGTGCGAGTGGCGGGCTGGGTTTCCCATCCCCCGGGCGTTTCGCTGGTGATCTAAAAGAGATTCTCCTAAGAGAGCAACACAGTCAATCAACACGTCTTTTTCAAGACGCTGTTCTGACTGTGCGTTTCTGGATGCGGTGGTTCCTATCTCCGGACGATGGGCACGGGTATCGCATGACAGGTCTGGGGGTCCAGCGTGTCGATGCGGTGCCCGCGGACAGCTCATGCTCTCACTGCGAGGGCGTGGTTGTTGCATTGCTGAGATTGCGACTTCGGCCACCCCCAATGCTCCCCGTGAAAGCGGTTAGCACGCGGGCAGATCTGAGGATCACAGTGGGGGTTTATCCATCGCCTCCTGGCCCGCGGACCCCTCACTCCTCCACAGCGCGCCCCATCCAAGCTTCGGGCGGTTGTACGGTTCATACGGCCGGGATGCCCGCGCCTCCGCCTGATGACACTGGAGATCAAAGGTCCATCGCGACATCTGAGGGCGAGCTGTTATGCTCAGATGACAGACTGGGCTCGCTTTCATCCTACGGGGTGCAATGCACGGTCACGGTTCTCGAATCAGACACTCCCGTCCGTGCCCTGGGGAAGACGATGGCCACATAGTGGTCCGGAAATGCCACCCTAGCTTGCCCTGAAGATATGAGCCACGCTGACAAAGTACGCTTTCTTAGTGTGCCCATATCCCAGGCAGGCCTTCTCGGCGACACCATTGGGGATTTTACCCAGGAATCCTCAGTGGTGAAAGATCAGCCGTGCGCGATGGAGCAGGTCATCTCTTGGTGGACTCTCCCCATCAGACCTGTCCGCGCTGGCTGCTCCTCACAGAGTGCGCTCTTCCCGCGGCTCCAAAAGGCTCCGCCGTCCCAGTCCATTCCATGGCTGGTGAATGCGCCGAGCCTTCCCTGCGGGGAGTTGGCGCTCCCGTCACAGGTCGCCGTTAAGTCCAATAACTGGACTCCAAAGCGAACCTGAGGCGGGCCATTTGGAGAGGAGGAGAACCGTTCTTTCCCCGGTGGAGGCCGGGGCTCCCCCGCGAATGTATAAAGCGTAGCGATCCGAAAAGAGCGGCTTTTCTTCCCTCTGGGTGTGGAAGCCCAATTGCTGCCAGCATGGGACGCACTGCCTTCCAGCTCTCAGCTTTGGTGCATTTCGCCACAGGCTTGAGGGCGCCAGAGGATGAGCTCCTTTCTCGCACCTCCAGCCACTCCGCGGGATCCTGGGAGTAAGGTAAGAATCAATCTCTTATTTTCACATCTTCCTCTAGACGCACTGCTTCGCGGGATGAGCACTCCCCATCCCGAAGCTGCCCCTCCGCGGATACGTCAGCGATCGTTCCGGGTATGCTGCTAGTTAGCGGGCTCTGTCAGTCTGGTTAGCGCTGCTCAGCCCACGCAGTAACTCAGGGGGACGGTCAGACTCGGCTATGCGTTTCAATTCGCTGTTGGCCTCCCGAGTGCACGAGTGTGTATTTAAGCGATCATCGCTATGCCACTCCATGTCTCGCGTGAGAAGATTATTATCCTCCTGGCGAAGGATATAATCAAGCCAGTCCTCCAGCCGAGATGAAGAGCGGGTTACGTCCCCCTTCATCGTATCCAGAAAGCGGTGGGTTATACCAATCCTATCTGCGTGTTTTGATCTGTCATCTGCTCAGGATGTCTATCAAGATGCTCATGCAGAAACGCATCCCCCAGTGTGTTCGTCCGTGGGATTGGTTGCAGCTATAGACCTGAAGGACGCTCGCTCCATGTCTCGCTCTCTCCCTCCTTATACTGAATTTTTCCGGTGTTCGACGGGGGGCCGAACATGGTGGCAACAGTCCTCCCATTCGGGCTGTCCCTGTTTCTATGCGTGGAGGATGCCCTGTGTGTCTTTGGCGCACGCACATCTGCATTTTTTGATTATTTATTGACTATTTTTAGATCTCTGAACTGATCGATTATGTGCACAGGGACCTGGTGCTCCGGCACCTCGGCCTGTTTGGGTTTTGGGTCAACCGAGTATAAGCGGCCACTCCTCGGGCAGAGCTTCTCTCATCTTGGGTTTGAGCTGGACTCGGTCTGCATCATGTTGCGCTCTTACCGCGCTGGGCTAGCGCTGTCCTGTCTGATTAATTCGGCAGTTATATTGGTCTCACTGAAATTATTCAGAGGCTCCTGGGGCATATGACATCTTGTAGCCGCTATCACGCTGCTCAATTGTTCATATGAGACTAATTCACCGCTGGCTTCGCGATTGGGTCCCAAGATGGGCATGGCACGCGGAGAGGCACCAGGTTTACGTCACCACGCTGTGTCTCCGCACCTTCAGCGCCTGGATGGATCTTGCCTTCTACGGGCCTGAGTGCCCTTAGAACAAGTATCCAGTTATGCTGTCATCTTGACAGATGCTTCCAGTATGGGCTGGCGGGCTGTGTGTATCGAGCATGCAGCTGCAGGTTCGTAAACCGGACCCAGGTTGCATTGGCATTTCAACTGCCTGGAGCTGTTGGCATTGTTTTTCACTCTCAGCCGATCACTACCGAAGCGGGAGGGGAAACGCGTGTTGGTTAGGACGGCCAGCACGGCTGCGATGGCGTACATCAACCGTTATGGCGGTGTTCGCCACCTCAGCATGTCTCAGTTCGCTCGCCATCTGCTCCTCCGGAGTCTTGCGGCTAAATAGCTGCACGCCGTTCATATCCTGTACAAGCTCTCCATGCCAGCTACAAGCTCTCAGGACTGCTATGTTCCGGGAGAACGGAGACTCCACCCCGGCACGTTCCAGCTGTTATGGGCATGCTTCAGAGAAGCCCAGGTCATCCTGCTGTTTCTCCCGAGCGGCCCTTCGCTGGCTGCCTTTTCTGCTCTGCACAAAGGCGCTGGCTCTCAGCTGGCCCCGGGTTACGCAATATGCGTTCTTTCCTTAGTGAGCCTGCTCGCACAGACACTACTTACACTGTGCAAAGTTGGGGAGACGAGGAGCGGGTCTTGCTCGTTGCGCCTCTCTGGCCCAACCGGACCCGAGTTTGCAGAACTCACACTCCTCGTGATGGCCCTCCCTGATGAATTCCCCGGAAAAAGCACTTCCTTTTTCTGGGACGGGCACCCCCTGGCACCCGTGCAGGGCTCTGGAACCTCTTTAGATGGTTTCCAGACAGAGCGCGGTGGACTTAGGTGACTTATCAGTGTGATAGTTAACACCGTCACTACAGGCTAGAGCGCCTTATTAGGTATGCCTATGTTCTGCAGTGGAGTCTATTCGTTGTGTTGGAATTCTCTCTGCGAAAACCCCCGGACATGCCAGATTAGTATTGTTTTTTCTTCCTTCAGGATAGCTGGAGGCTGTCTCCCTCCACACTGAAGGTTTGGCGTGTGGTCATGGTAGCGCGCTGGGAAAGCATAACCTCTTCAGCCAGGTTCTCAGAGGCACGAGGCGCGTGATGATAATCCATCCCCGCCCCCTCTCTCACCCTCTTGGGATCTGTCTAGCCCCAGCAGTTATGATTAGGTCCGTTGAGCCACTCGATCAGTATTTATACGTTCTGTCCCTTTAGGCAGCTCTGCTGATTGCGCTGGTATCAGGAGGGTTAAGATTCCGGTGGCATTTTCGGTCCACGAATTGTGCCAGTAATTGGACCGACCTACTCTCACGTTTACCTGAGACCTCGGTTCACCTTGTGCCAAGGCTTCTTCCACCCCTTTTTTATTAGGTGGTGAGCCTGCAAGTGCTGCCTGCGGAGGAGGCAGACTCAGCCTTTTCATTGCTATGTCCGCGCACTGCGCTTAACGTGACATGTAAGCATACGCAGCTCGTTTCTGTTATGATCAGCAGAAGGGAAGTGCTGTATTAAAATAGAGGTTGGTCCATTTTTTTATTTATGCCATCACCCTCGCTTCATCTGCCAGGGCGAGCTGTGTCCCCCGGGAGAGAGAGCACACTTATTATTATTATTATTATTATTATTATTATTATTATTATTATTATT
>CAIGQZ010021016.1:0-10990 GCA_903798205.1 Danio tinwini
ATATGTTATTTAGAATACTTATGTATATTCTTATACTTTATATTATTTCAATCTACTAAAATGTCAATGAATCACTTTGTTAAACTGTAGAATTTTCAACATCAAAAGTTAACAGAGCAAATTCTGAGCATGTCTGTAAAATAACAGAAAATGTACTGGCAGCTTATTACAAGGATTTTGCACTGTAATACTACACCAACCCAGACAATATATCTTAACTTAACTTTTAACTATTTAAAATATTAATAAAAGGCTTTTTTTTTACTTTCCGTAAAAAATATAAACATACATAAAAAAATAAGAAAAACTGCAAATTTACAGATATTTTTTACAGTATATTCTGGCTGAGTTTATTTATTGCTCACCTCTGGGTACTGTAAATGCTTTCATCATTAACAACTGTTAGAAAAAAAACAAAGCTATTCTAGATTTGCATAAAAAATTCTAAATTAAAGCAGTCTACAAATCTTTCTTCTAGTCCCTAATTCCAAATAAAAATAAGCATCTCATAATTTCACACACCTCCCTTGAAAGACCCCCCTAAATTTCCCTAATCAGGATATTTCGTCTCTAGTTACAGTGTTTTTGTACCCATGACTGTTTCCATCAGAGGAGATAATTAGGGGGAAACAACTACCCAGAGTAAAGTTTTACAGACCATAAACAATATACTGCAGTGTAGTCGCTGTTTCATCCATTCATTTATTTGTTTTAGTTTTAATTTGGAATGATTTTATGATGAAGAAGATGTGGGAGTGGGAATATTAAACACCCAACGTTACCCTTAAGCTGTTCTAAACTTTTATAGCTTTTTTGTTTCTATCAAATACAAATCATTCAATACAAATTAATAGTATCTTCAAAAACTAGGGAGGGAAAAAGCATAATAAAAATTTATCCTAAAGCAGTCAATATGACTTAGAAATGGATTATGTCTTCCAAATAATAGTTAATATTAGAGTTCACTGAAATTCAGGAGTATTAAATATGTATGTACACAAAAAAGAAAAATCCAAAAGAAACATAAGAAAAGCAATTTACGTTAAGCAGCTTTATAGAATATTTGCAACTGATTCTACGGTGGGAAGGTGGGAGTTTATTAGACAAAGCTAAAGAAAACTTGAAATATACACATAGCGCATGTTTTACACAGACTACTACTCTACAGTATGTACATTTTTTTGGGAGAAAATGCGATGCTGACTTCAATTCAACAATATTGCATTTAACAATAATGTCACAACACACAAATGTGTGTAAAGTAGGTGTTCTTTTAAGATTATTTTCGTCATTTGTGGAAGCCCTTGTTTAAAGTACTATTCAATTTTACTGTAGAAAACAAAATAGCATAATTTGAATTATTATGCTAAATATCTTGTGTGTGTTTTACTGAAGAGAGAACCTCTTAAGTGCTTAGAAACATTTATAATCTGAAGGGATTTATTAATTTAGAAAAAGACCAACAGGAAAGCCAGCATTTCCCAAAGAAAGAATGAATCTTACCTTCATTAAGACAGACTCGCTGAGCTTTTCCCGGTTTACAATCTTTATGGCGACTTTCTGACATGTGACACAATGGACCCCAAGCTTTACAAGACCTAGAGGGGAAAAGAAAAAATAATAGACTTTAAAAGAAAAGCATTGGTCTGCAACTGCCACATTTGTCTGGAGTACAGCATTTTTTTGTTTAATCACAACGCCACAAAACATCTCATATGTTTCTTTTCACACACCAAAGCACAAGTTTTTCCATTGGCATCTGTGAATCATTAATTTCTGAAGACAAACTGCATCAAATACAGTAGATGAGCAAAACTGTGAGTGGAACGGATAGCATAAAGAAACCTAAAGGCCTTTCTGCTTTATCACTTATGACATGGAGTTTCATGGTGCACGAGCAGCACGCTGGCTCAAGGAAATCGTTTCTCCGAACAAAATGCCACACGGTTAACACTTTTATTAGTCAAAGTGCTGAATGTTTACAGGCTTACGGATTCATGCATCATCGTCCCCACCCTCCTAAATAATAAAACATGTTCAAGGACTTGTAAAGAAAAATCTTTAGCGTAAATACCCCAGGTTTTCCCATGATTGTTGAGTAAGCTTTTTCAAACAAGGGGAAAAACCTTTAAAGTCATTTGCTGCTCCGCACCTAGAAGAGTTTGAATGCTTGGGTAGATAGACAGGGCTCAACATCTGTGCATGACAAGATAGTGAATGTTTCATTTCTTAAGGTGCACTCGGAAAACAGACAAGTGCATAAACGAAAAACGCTGTGATTTGCAAAGGACACAGTGAATGTTTTTAATTTGTAATAAAGTGCAAGAACGCTGCCACCTCATCCCGACCACGCTCCAAAAACAATTTTTGCTGCATGTTTAAACTAATATATTTAAAATTAGCTGAATCAACACATGGCGGCATGGTGGCTCAGTGGTTAGGACTGTCGTCTCATAGCAAAAAGGTCGCTGGTTCGAGTCAAGGTTGGGCCAGTTGGCATTTCTGTGTAGAGTTTTTACCTTAGAATTATAAGAGCATGAGACTGATTCCTGTGATGCTCCAAGGACAGACGTGTCTTCGCTGAGGTCCAGCTACTGCACCTAGACTGCAGCTCTGCACAAGACGTTTGGCCATAGGAGAAATGGTCGTGCTCAACTGAGCCTGGTTTCTCTCAAGGTTTTTTAAATTCTTCACTTTCACCAATTGGTGAAGTTTTTTCCTCGCCGCTGTCGCCACTGGCTTGCATGGTTCGGGATCTGTAGAGCTGTGCATCGATGGAATTGCTCCTCAGTGTTTGGACTCTCAGTAGTGATTATTAAACCACACTGAACTGAGCTAAACTAAACTGAACTGACACTGTTTCAATTCACTAAAAACTTCCATGTGAAGCTGCTTTGACACAATCTACATTGTATAAGCGCTATACAAATAAAGATGAATTGAATTGAATTGAATATATATATTCACACCGGCCACTTTATTAGGTATACTTGTCCAACTGCTTCTTAACTCAAATTTCTAATCATTACATGGATGCAACTCAATGCATTTAGGCATGTAGACATGGTCAAGACGATCTGCTGCAGTTCAAACCGAGCATCAGAATGGGGAAGAAAGGTGATTTAAGTGACTTTGAACGTGGCATGGCTGTTGGTGCCAGACGGGCTGGTCTGAGGATTTCAGAAACTGCTGATCTACTGGGATTTTCACGCACAACCATCTTTAGGATTTACAGAGAATGGTCCGAAAAAGAGAAAATATCCAGTGAGCGGCAGTTCTGTGGGCACAAATGCCTTGATGATGCCAGAGGAGAGTGGTCAGACTGAGAATGGCAGAAGAGCATCTCAATTGAGCATCGTGTCAATACCACAGCATACTATTGTTGCTGACCATGTTCATCCCTTTATGACCACAGTGTACCCATCTTCTGATAGCTACTTCCAGCAGGATAACGCACCATGTCATAAAGCGTGAATCATCTTAGACTGGTTTCTTGAACATGACAATGAGTTCACTGTACTCAAATGGCCTCCACAGTCACCAGAGCTCAATCCAATAGAGAACCTTTGGATGTGGTGGAACTGGAGATTCGCATCATAAATGTGCAGCTGACAAATCTGCGGCAACAGTGGGACACTATCATGTCAATATGGACCAAATCCACAATATAATATAGTAGTTTTATTGATAGCTTAAATCAGGGGTGTCCAAATTCAGTCCTGGAGGGCCGGTGTCCTGCATATTTTTGTTCCAACGCCAATTAAACACATATGAACCAGCTAGTCATTCTCTCTCTAGGTATACTAGAAACTTCCAGGGAGGTGTGTTGACGGAAGTTGGAGCTAAACTTTTTTTTATTTTTAATTTTTTTGCATATTGCATTGTGTTTTACTTTTTAATATATAGCATTCTGTATAAATAGAAAACACCAAAGAAATAACTCTTCAGTACAACTACAATTCTGATTATATGGATACAGTAGATGTTAATGTATGATTTCTTTATATGCTTTCAATAAATTTTATTTTAGATTTAAGTAATATTTTTATTTAAATATTGAATATTTAGCTTTTTTTTTTTTAATCTAATCACAGGCAGACAGACAGACAGCAGACAAACATAATATACACTAAAAATACAGCTAAACTGATTTCACAGTCAAACAAGTGCATGGCACCTTTTATGGGAACGTTCTCATTGAATGAATTTAAGATGATGAAAGATCACACATGAGTTCGTCTGGACAAAGTGGTGTAGGATCAGATGAATGTCATTGTTTTTGAGCTTCTCGTCAAACTTTAACCTCAGTCTCTCAGTTCCCTTGTGTATGTGTTGGCGTGTTGAGTAACAGATAATCAACCAACTTTCAGAGATTTCGCAATGCCAATCACCATCTGCGAGAAAAGGCCTCCTGGAGCATTTCTCTTGCCTTTCTTAGGCAGATCACATCAATTCTGCATATTCATCATCAGCGTCAGACACTTCACATGGAACTTGCTAAACACAAGCCTAGAAAAATTCCAGCAGAGAACTGAATCAGCACCTCAGTGATTCAGTCAGGAGTTTAGTCATTAAAGAGGGCCGAAGCATATGATGCATCGCCTATTGTAAAGACCACAAAACCTAGAGCCTACAGCAATGTGAAGGAAAAGGTAACACGGTTTCATGAGCAACTGTTTCCAGATGCATATGTGCACTGTAGGGTGCATATGATATCCAAAATGCAAAAAATACAAGCAGAATTGTGGAATTCAGGTAGAAAGATGTATTAAAGGTGAAATTTCACAGAATCTGGTAAAATTTGGATGAAAACGTAAGACGGTACACTGTAAAATCAAGTTATAGAATAAAGTATATGAAATAAGATCCTTTTACTTACACGTTTTAATGAAAGTTCATTAAACTTAATAGAAACAAGTTAAGTGAACTTGAAATTTGATTATTTAGACAGAACTTAAACTAAACGCCTAACCATTAACCAGATTTCTCCATACAAACATGCCTTCTGTCAGACTTGAAAATAAATATATAAAAAAAGAAGCGTTATTGTGTAGTTTTTGAACACGATTACTATAGGATGACATGATTTACAATTTTGTGTTGATTTACAGAGGTTTCTGTCAAAAAAATAATTGTAAAACTCAGATTACAGATCAAGTAAGTCTAGGACTGGGCCGATAAACAATATTATATTGAATCGTGCTAAAATTTATGTCAATAACAATAATAAGCTCTGGACTTTTTTTACTCTATATTGATGTAAGAGCCAATCCAACCCAGGCTCATTCTGAAAACGTACCACTATACACATTTCTGGAGACAAATACGTGCCAGGAGGTATGTTTTCTGAGTTTTTGCTTTCGCGAATCCACCAGAGGCCGTTGTGTAAATTTTTTAAGATCTCAAGTTTCTGTCGCGAGTGCCATTTATGCCTGCTGATCTCATGTAAATCAACCAGAAGTCACTGTTGACTGATTGACTGAATGACTGACTGACTGAGCGATCGACTGACCCACCCTCCTCCTTCCCTAAACCCAAACAATAGTGCTTTCAAAAGCCAGATTGACCTACCCACCCACTTCCCTAAACCCAACTGAAAGTTTAAAAAGCAAACCAGAAATAAAAGCCCTCGTCTGATTTTTTTTTAACACATTTTCAGATTTTACCACATTTTATTTTATTCGTTTTACCACACCTGTTATTTATTTTATTTTATTTTTTGGCTTCTGTTTTTGTTTTTTCCAATTTCTGAAACTGATCTTTTCTGGACTCGAACCCCATCGTCATGGTCAACTCCTCTCTGCGTCTCAAGTCCACTGACATTCATGGAGACAAACTGGTAACATCGGTAAAGCCGTCCGCATGGAGGTAAGCCGTCAGCTGGTAAGTGCAAAAAGGAATGCCGTCATACCTATACCTCATATTTCTGGCTACATAATTTGCGATCTCCAGTAATGTATATAGAACTACGTTTTCAGAATGAGCCTATGTTGAGCCAATCGCACAGCATAAATGTGCAACAATGCGAATCTAAAACTGTATTGATATTAGAAATGTACTGAATTTTCGGCCACCGAAAATTTATTGGCCGAAAATATGTTATGCTATTTAATGGACCCTTAAATTTTTGTGGCTTCAGTCGTTGTTGGGGTACTCTTTTAAATTTGGAAGCATAAGCAACTCATATCGAAATATATATCATTATCGTTTAATATGTGAAGTTTATTTATAAACTAATTTCGAGAGGATAACATGCTTATGATTGCTTGCAGCTGCCCCGCTTTAGCCAATTTATTATTCACCGGACGATTCCTAGGCTACTATAAGTGCCCTAGGTTTCATACCACAGACATCTTCGTTTTGAAGAATCCTCCTTCCACCCCTATTCCTCCTCCTTTCTACATTGGTGGCACAGTGGCCCAGTAATTATCACTGTTGTCTCACAGCAAGAACGTCTTTGGTTCTGGTCATTAACAAAACCAGCAGTCATTTCTGTGTGGTTTACACGTTCTCTCCGTGCTCGCGTGGGTTTCCCTTGGGTCTCCCGGTTTCCTCCCACTGTCCAAAAACATGCAACTGAAGTTAAATGACTAATCCAAATCAGTTCCTGAAAGGATCGGATGTCAGAAGCACTTCAATAATCACGTGCACATTACTATCATCAGCTTAAGAAGTTTGTTATTTCAAATATAGACACATGGCAAACGATCGCGAGAAAGGGAAACCGTTCGCACTTTAGTCGACCTTGTAAACAACTATGGTGCACAGGGTAGATTCGGCTTTTCTTCTTGGCTTTGAGGCTGTTCATCAAGACGACGACAAGGTTTGTTTGAGCTCGGGTCAACCATGGCACTATATTATATGTATATATTATTACGGTGTAATGTCTCGGCTGTGTTTTTAAAAATGGCGCTTCTTTTGTTTTCATTAGCCTGCTTGTGTACGCGCTGTTGACATTTCTCTGTAAACCAATAGTGTTCAGCTGCACGTCTAGCTCTGCATTTTGGTACCCGTTAGTCGTGTACCAAAAAAGTGGTACAGTACAGTTCACTTTTTTGGTACCTTTTGACAGTAGAAACAGCCGTAAAAGTGTACCGTACCGTACCACTCAGTGTAAACGGGCCATTAATATATACATTTCATAATATTGTAGATGGACATATGAAACTTCCAGAAGTCACACAATGCAATAAATTTGCCTAATTAGGACTCAAAGTTCTTATGTTGAATCACATCAAATTCCTCAATAGGATGATGGTTGAGGAACTGGAAATGAGACTGAAAAAAAAAAAAGATTTCTCTGTGTGACAAACAATTAGAGCATATGCATACAAAGAAATGTGTCAATATCCCTAATGCTGATGAATCTGGGAGTGTGTGGCTGCAGGTAGTAATTTTCATAAAACATACTTCACACAAAGGCTGCAACCTTCACTCTTTCTTAACCATCTCTTCCACACTGAAATGCCCTCTTGTCAAAGATCACATGAGTTTTTATGAAACTCAGTCTATGCAATGTATGTTTTTCTCTAATTAATGTCCAAAAAATTACAAAGCAATACAATTCTTAAATGAGGCTACTTACATACAGTAATATTTTAATATTGATTCCCCCTACAGTATATTTTTCTTTATACAGCAGGGAAAATAAGTATTGAACACATCATCATTTTTCTCAGAAAACCTATTTCTAATAGTGTGGTTGACTTGAAATTTTCACCGGAAGTTGATAACATATGCAAAGATCAACAAAGCAAATTTAATTAGTTTACAAAAGCAGTGAAAGCCCAGGCAGCAGCTGAAATCTTTCAATAGTTCTTTAGCATCCCTCTGCTTTTCGTCAATAAATTAATATCAGCTGCTTCAGTTCAACATCTACATAAGAGGATGAAGATGAAACCAGGGTGGACATTTCAGCAAGACGATGATCCAAAACACAGCCAAGGAAACTCTCAAATGATTTCAGAGAAAGAAAATCAAGCTGTGGAATGGCCCGGCCAATCACCTGACCTGAATCCAATAAAAATTACAAAATAAAAATCAGATTTGATAGCAGAGACTCACAGAACCATCAATAATTTTACACTCAGTTGAAGAAAAACTCACATCTGAGCGATTCATGTGACTTTATTCTCTATATGAGAGGCGTCTTTAAGCTGCCATCACTAAAAAAAGAATTTTATATAAAGTATTAAACACATTTCAGTAGTTCAGTCCTTTTTCCTTTCAAGCTTTTCATTGTTATTACACATAGCTCATTTTCAGACTTTTTGTTTTGTTTTATTTTTATGTTTGTATTGTTTGGGTTTTTACCAAAATCTGGCTCAATTCCACGTCAATCCCTCCTTTAGGACTATTATTCCCAGGAAAAAAAACCATGACGTGTTCAATGCTTATTTTCCTGTATTGTTGTATTTTTTCGTCTTTCATTGTACTGGAATGCATGAGTAAAATAACGATCATCGATATGAAATGTGGGAATAAAAGTTTTGAATAACATTCATTCTGCTTATCAGTTCCTATTGGTTTTAGAAGTCGATTCTGGTTATGGAAGAGTACAGGATATGGTTACAACTACGGTTGTTTGACAGGAATATTAATCGAAACTACCATTTCCCTACTTTTCAAAATCCCCCTCATCTGTACAGTATACCAATTTAATAATACTTCATTGCAAATATTTAGAATTAGTCTTCTGTACATTCCAAAGCAGACTGAAATACAGAAGCAAATCGGTGATGGGAAACAGAAGAACCAATTCACATCTAAACATCTCTATTCAGCAAAAAAACATTTCCTTGTTAAATCTCCGATGACAAACAACGACTCTCGCTTCCTTAAATCCAACCACAAATGTAATTGCTTTTCTGCGAGACGAATCTCAAAATTCACTTTCTCACACTTTCACTTCACGTTTTATTCAATCCTATGTAATGATTGGATGGCTTACTTTGGAGTGTTTTTGAGATTCAGACTGTATAGGAATGTATTTCGGTACAATAGTGAAGGCTTGGCAAAGCAGATTTGTGAAGCAAAGAAGAGGAAATGATTTCGTCAAACACACTTACACACAAAAAGAAAAGTGTTTCGATAGTGACTACTAAGGTAAGAGCCTGTGCGTGTGAAAAAGAAGGAACTGCACTTCAGACTTATGACATCACGATCCATTTATGTCCTCAAATAGATCGTCTTTATATTGTTTTTCCCACAAGCCCCTTGGCTCCTCCCTCAGCTTGCACAAAAGCAGAAGCTTTTTTTCTTAGAAAACTGTGACTCAGTGAGTTGCAACTAACAGCCTGTTAACAAGCACACTGCAAGCAACAGGTAAACAATCACTTCAAAATGGGCATGTGTTCAAATTTGAATCCGTATGTTTTAAAATAAAATCATTCAAAGACAATGAGGCATCCCCAAACAGACCTCGATCACTCAAAACGTCCATATGATATCTCATACTATCACAGAGACTTGTGATTTTGACACAAAACCATTACTGGAGGACTGAATAAGGTACTAAGATGTTCAAATGAGATAAAAAAAAATTTAAAACACTGTGCATTTATGAAGTGTGTCTCACACAGGTGAGTGGGCTTGACAAACCACCTGTAGAAACATTCTTCTCTCTCTTTAAAAAAACTGTACATCTACACACTAGGGCTGCAACAACGAATCGATTAAATCGATACAAATCGTTTACTAAAATCGTTGGCAACGAATTTCATAATCAATTCAATGTGTTGCGCGACACGGCTACGTTTGATTATTAAAAAAAACACTTTAGTTGAGTACGTAGCAGAGTGAACATGGTGTCTCTCACCTCAGTTCAGCACCTCATAGACAGGGATGAGGAGGATGGGAGTTCAACAGCAGGGTAAATCACTACAGAATCCTACTCTTGTTCCGTTTTGAAGTGAGGAACGTAAAGTCCCTGGTGCTGGTGTTTTTACTTGTTTTCCAGCTTGACAAGTTAACGTTAGCTCGGTAACCCTTAAAGCGGCAACTGAAAAGTTCAAACTGAGCTTTGACGTGTTGGCTGGCGCTAAGCCAGAGAAAGATGTGTCATATTATCCCAATTATGCAGATTTTTAACCTCTTAATGCAAATGTTATGTTTTAGACATGTAAATACACACAAGTATCCGGCTGAAAAAAAAACAGCATATGATGGTAAGGTATGTTTTGATGCTGGTCTTGCTGGTTTCAGTGCTGGTATAGCTGGTTTCAATGCTGGTTTTTCTGGTCTCGATGCTGGTTTTGCTGGTCGCAATGCTGGTCTTGCTGGTTTCAGTGCTGATCTCAATGCTGGTCTTGCTGACCTGAGTGCTGGTCCTGACCAGCATTGAGACCAGCATTGAGACCAGCAAGACCAGCATTAAACCAGCAAGACCAGCATAGAGACCAGCAAAACCAACATCGAGACCAGAAAAACCAGCACTGAAACCAGCAAGACCAGCATCAAAAAACCTGGTTCCAGAATATTTTAAACCCACCAGCAAAAGGGTTAACAACAGAAGTAGCAGCGGTGGTATAGTTGCTTTGCAAGATTAAAGACATGTTTTTATTCACTCGCCTTTTTTGGATCATTCATTTTTCTGTTGTCATGTATAGCTACACTGCAAAAAAAGCTTTTCTTAGTAATTTTGTCTCGTTTCCTGTCCAAATATCTAAAATATATTAAATCAAGAACAGACAAGAAAAATGGCATGAGAAAATTAAGTGATGCTTCACTTCTGTTTGAGATTATATCTCATTAAGATTATTTTTCTTACCCTATTGGCAAATAATTTAGCTTGTTTTAAGCAAATAATCACTTATTTTGAGGTGGGGTTTTTTTTCAGAAAACAAGACATAATTTTTTTATGCTACTTCATGTGGCTATAGTATGTATCTTGATTTACAATGTTTTTAGATATTTGGATTGAAAACAGGACAAAACTACTTAGTTTATTATTATTATTATTATTATTATTATTATTATTATTATTATTATT
>CAIGQZ010021023.1:0-10601 GCA_903798205.1 Danio tinwini
TGATTCATGTGCTGGGGGTGGGTGTTTGGGGGTAAGGTGTCTGAATAACACTGTTGAGAACTAGGCGGGTTAATAACTGTACTGTGGTTTTAGAAACTGTACTATGGAATGGGTTTCAGGTGGCCGCTGCGTTCGTATACTATACCAAAGTTAGCGACCAGGGGGTGTTACATTACAGATTGTATCAAAAAGAATCTTAGTAATACTAAAATAAAATAAGTCAAAAACCAAATATGATATCTGTTTGCCACATAAAAGCTTTGACGAAACCAATTTGATTCATTTAATATACAGTGAGGGAAATTAGTATTGAACATGGCACCATTTTTCTTAAGGTGCTGTTGACTTTAAATTTTCCCCAGATGTTGGTGACAACCAAAGATCTCAATATATGCAAAGAAAACTAAACTAATTAGCTTACAAATTAAGTTGTGTAATAAAATTAAATGACACAGGGAAAAATTATTGAACACATAAAGAAAGGGAGGTGTAGAGAGGCAGTGAAAGCCCAGCTGAAATCTCTCAGGAGTTATTCAGCAACCCTATGCCCTTCTAAATGAATATCAGCTGCTTCAGTCTAACATCTATATTAGCAGGATGATGAAGATGAAACCAGGGTAGACATTTCAGCAAAAAAATGATCCAAAACACAGCCAAGGAAACTCTCAAATGCTTTCAGAGAAAGAAAATCAAGCTGTAGAATGGCCCAGCCAATCACCTGACTTGAATCTAATAGAGAATACAATTAAAGATCAGATTTGATAGACAAGACCCACAGAACAGTCAAGATTTTTACACTCTGTTGAAAAACTCACAGCTGAGCAATGCATGTGACTTCATTCTCCACATGAGAGGCGTCTTTAATCTGCCATCATCAAAAAAACCTTTAATATAAAAGTATTTAATACCTTTCAGTAGTTCAGTACTTTGTCTTTGTGTACTTTTCTTTAATTTTTCAGTTTTTTTTTTTTTTTTTTTTTTTTTGGGGGGGGGGGTTCCCAAAATTTGGTTCAATTTCATGTCAGCAGCTCCTTTACAAACATTATTCCCAGGATAAAAACATGACATGTTCCAATACTTAATTCTCCCACTGTATCCCTCTTCTGAGCGTTTATTTGAAGCACTGATAAGTTTCACTGACCTGCCCGTGCTGTCTATAACACTGATCCTCCTCTGTAAACAGGAAGTTCTGGCTCATTACTCCCACCGAGCGCTGGACGACGACATGCGCACACAGATGGCCGCCGACTGGGTGAGTCGAGAGCACACTTTATCCGGGACCATCAATCGAGAGATGGCAGCGACGGAGCGCGAGCTGGAGGAGGCGCGTCTGGCGGGACGAGAGCTGCGCTTCTATAAGGAGAAGAAAGACATTCTGCTGATGGCGGTGGGGCAGTTAGGTGGGTCCAACACTACAACCCTGCCCTGCACATGCTGAAGAGTCCGAAGACGTGGCCTATGATTGTACCAGACAGCACTCCAAAACTCAATCTGTCTTTTATATATGTGTGCGTATGTGTGTGTTTGTGTGTAAGAGTCAGCATTTTGAATGATCACGCAGACAAAAACCATGATGATGAGCGGTATTTGTTTGTTTGAGATCTGAATTTGTAAGGTGTTTTGAACTTGAATCTGAATCAAGTGCTATATTTCTATTATTACTATACCAGTATTATCCTCCAGTGTTATCGATCGACTGTACTGGCACATGGACCGACTCTAGCTATGTTTCCGTTTGTGTATTATTAAATAATTCTAGATGATGTGCATAAAAGGTTTTCAGATGCTGAATCAGATATTTTTATATACAGTTAAAGTCTGAATTATTAGCCTCCTGTGAATTCTTTTAGAAATATTTCCCAAATGATGTTTAACAGAGCAAGGTATTTTTCACAGTATTTTCTATAATATTTTTTCTTCTGGTGAAAGTCTTATTAATTTTATTTCGGCTAGAATAAAAGCAGCTTAATTTTTTTGAAAATCATTGTAAGGTCAATATTATTAGCCCTTTAGATTGTCTACAGAACAAGCCATCATTGTACAATACTACTCTAACAAGCCTAATTAACTAGTTAAGCCTTTAAATGTCACTTTAATCTGAATACTCTTATCTTGAAAAATATCTAGTAAAATATTCTGTACTGCCATCATGGCAAGATAAAAGAAATCCGTTATTATAAATGAGTTATTAAAACTATTATGTTTAGAAATGTGTTGTAATTCAGGAGGACTAATAATTCACACTACAACTTTATACACAAGCAGTTATTGCATACATCAGCATCCACTAACTTTGATGCAATTGGTCAATTTTAACGAAATAGGCTATGAAAAAAAATGCCTTTATCATTTTATTTTTTCATCGTTTTAAAAAAAAAAGATACTTGAGTTGTTTGATATTGTTTAGCCACTCTAAAACTTTAAATACATGTCTTAAGCGATATTCTAATTGTTCGTATTTAAATGGCAATTGAAATTGTGCGTAAAAATTCGAAACTTTTGATGGAAACATAGCTAAGTTGGAGATTTGGGAAAAAATTTTTGAGTCCTTTTTGAAAATCATGTCATGAATCCTGTTACACATGAGCGCTGCGTTTTTCGGGTATGTTTACACAACAACATTTTCAACTAATAATGAAAAACATTTTTGTTTATTTACACAACTATGGGATTTCAAGGTCCTTAAAAATGCAAACGTTTGATAAAACAATTGTTCTCAGCGGGCATCTTGAAGTAAAAATGACATCGGAATTGACATCAAGTTTGGCGCCAAAAAAAGAAAGCAAATCGTTTTGATGTCAAAACCTTCAATCTGACAAATTTGACAAAATACAATTGACACAAAATGCATATATTATAAGAAAAGTTTTATCTGAAAGCTCAAATTCCAATTTTACACTGGATTTTGTATCCCTAAAATGTATGTAAACAACCTTAATGTCATAACAGTAATTTTTGAAGCCAATGCTACATGTCAATTTGTAGTTTTTTTATGATGTTGTTTTGACATCAAGCGTTAAAATGATAACGTTATTATCTCAATGTAAATTACAAATCACACAAATTTGTGAAAAGTATTAAATCATGTACAGCAGAAGTCAGAATTATTAGCCCCCCTGTGAATTGTTTTTCTTTTTTTAAATATTTCCCAAATGATGTTTACCAGAGCAAAGAAATTTTTACAGCATGTCTGATAATATTTTTTCTTCTGGAGATAGTCTTATTTGTTTTATTTCGTCTAGATTAAAAGCATTTTTAATTTTTTTTTTTACATTTTAAGGTCAATATTATTAGCCCTTTTAAGCTATTTTTTTCGATAGTCTACAGAACAAACCATCGTTATACAACAACTTGCCTAAGTACCCTAACCTGCCTAGTTAACCTAATTAATTTAGTTAAGCCTTTAAATGTCACTTTAAACTGTATAGAAGTGTCTTGAAAAATATCTAGTCAAATATTATTTACTGTCATCATGGCAAAGATAAAATAAATCAGTTATTAGAAATGAGTTATTAAAACTATTATGTTTAAAAATGTGTTCAAAAAATCTCTCCATTAAACAGAAATTAGGGATTAAAATAAACGGGGCTTATAATTAGGGGGGCTAATAATTCTGACTTCAACCGTATATTACATGTCGAGTCTTTAGAGTGTTTTTAGTACATCATGATTTGGTCAGTTATCCATATGTGCGACTATGATGGAGATACTCGCAACCCATAATTCGCGGTATGAGCCTGGGTTGCATACTCGGATGTAAACATCGACATTGTTATACATGCTAATCTACTAATGAATACACTGTTCTGCTTTTTTATTGAAACCATCGAAAAATGTGTGCAAGCTTCAAAATCATATAAAGAACCACTTAGCAAGTTTAAAAGATTTTCAGCTTAATTTGTTATAACTTGTGACAGTATTTAGAGTTCGAAATTAGTTTTTTTTCTGGTCTGACAGATTATTACAGCCAAAAACAAGATAATAATAATTTTTTGCAGCAGTAATCATCCAAATGTGCGAGTTTCGTTCATTAATTTATTTTTTTTGTCGGCTTAGTCCCTTTATTAATCTGAGGTCGCCACAGCGGGATGAACCACCAACTTATCCAGCACGATTTTACGCAGCGGATGCCCTTCCAGCCAAAACCCATCTCTGGGAAACATCCACACACTCATTCACTACGGACAATTTAGCCTACCCAATTCACCTGTACCGCATGTCTTTGGACTGTGGGGGAAACCGGAGCACCCGGAGGAAACCCACGCGAATGCAGGGAGAACATGCAAACTCCACACAGAAACGCCAACTGACCCAGCCCAGCCGAGGTTCGAACCTGCAACCCAGCGACCTTCTTACTGTAAGGCGACAGCTACCTACTGCGCCACTGCGTCGCCCGAGTTTCATTCAGTCAAGTGGCATTGTTTATATTCAGCTCTCCAATATGGCCGACTGACGATGCGTCATGAAAACACTCCATAGGGATGTGCGACAATTTAACAACCAAAACAACAATTATAGACTACAGGACAGTAGGTGCGCGGTGACCCCGCCATCTACTGGCCTGACATGCATAATACAGCAATACTAGTCATTTTCAAAGGACATTTTAAGAATATTTTCATTTTGTACACAAAATCTTTCCAATAACACAAAGGAAAATGTCTATTTTTAAGTGCATTGTTGTTTTGTAAACGTACACGTTGGAGAACTCGCTGCTCATTCATTTGTGTGTGCGATCATAGCAATACAGTACATCTTAATAGTCTGCGTTTATATTCACAAAATAGCCTTGCTCATTTATTTGCTTTAAGTGGATATACACAGCATTGCGTTTGTAATGTAAATCATAAGTTTGATTATATAAACACATATATATATGTAACTAAACTTTTCCTGAAGAGCCAATTTGCCTTAGCATAAACTGTTTTGCTAGGGGAAGTAATGTTTTGGTTTCGCAAAGGTCAGATTTTCACACACTGTCCGAGAAATCCCAGCACAGGAGGCCATTTCCTCAAGCCTTTTTTAATATCGAAGAACTGACGCTGTGCCCTCATTATATTGCCTTCCGTTACTTTGCGATTGCAGAGCCATCATGCTCGTTTCAAGGCAACATTTTATGTCTACCTCCACATTGAGAGCTTTTGTGAACGTTTATTAGCATATGCAAACGCAAGTGCTGATGGGATTTGTGTTAAGGTGAGCAACGACAACGTGACACTTGTTGGTTTTCTAACTCAAAACGGTCCTGATAGCCTGTATTGTGCTTATAAATTACAGAAAAAACAATCAAATATTTAAAAATGTAATCCCATTATTATTTCTTTATCATAATTTGTTGTATTGTAATTGATTATTATGTATTACTGGGGGAACTAATTAATGTGCTATATGTTTCAGTATTAGGGGCCAAGACAGCAGTTTTCATCATTTAAATTAAAGTCCTGGTAGTTTATTGGCTGGTATCATTAAAAATGGTAATATAGACAGACTACATTACAGTACTCAACATGACAGAAAAAAGAAAGTTTATTTTAATACTCTAATCCTCCAAAAAAAAAGCATTGTCTGATCATCTGAAGCCCCCTTTATTTATTTATGCAGACCATGAATTTTGTGAATACATTTTGTGATGAACGGACAATTACTAACAGTGCTATTTGCGGTCAATATTATATTTTATTTTCAATGTAATAATTGTCTTGTTTTCTTTATCTATTTTTTTACCTTTGTATTTTGATTGTGTAATTTGTCTTCTGAATCCATCCTGTTTCACTCAAGTGTATTGACATGTAAATTGCATATACGTCGCATATTATATTGCGTATAATTTTGTACAATTTACTACAATTTCTCTGCTGTTTTCTTTGTTTTTTTTACGCTTTTGTTTACCAAAATTATTTTTCAATTAATACTCGAGGTAGTGAGATTAAATCAGTGCATGTGAACACATTTTATACACTTTCTGTTTGTTTTGTATCGATAGGTTAATGTCCATTTGACATGTTTTATAAGATTTGGATGCATAGCCAATTTTTGTTGATTTATATTCTTTACAAATCAATAAAAAGCCTTTTTATATAGTTATGGTGCAGCTTCACTGTCTTGAATGTGCTTTGAAACTTACCATTTCCAGAGAATGTGTGATCCATGAAGGCAATAAATCGATAAGTAAATCGTAAATAATTCAAATATACTCTATAATAAATGTGTTTAGCGTTAGAAAGGCAAAAATTGGCAGATTTATTTTGCTTATTGACTTCTGAGTGAGGTCTTTTATTTTGAAATAACTTCGTTAATTCTTGTACGCTTAACGTCATAAATCTTTATTAATATAGTTGTTAATAATATAATACAAAAAACAAACATGTTTAATAAACATGCAGGTCTACCTTATACACTTTCGGTTTGTATTGTGTCAATAGTTTATTGTCCATTGGACATGTTTTATAAGATTTAGATGCATAGCCAATTTTTGTTGGTTAAAATTCTTTACAAATCAATAAAAAGCCTTTTCGTATAAAGTTATGGTGGAGGTTCACAATCTTGACTCTAAAACTGAATGTGCTCTTTACTTTTACTTACCATTTCCACAGATTGGGATCCATGAGGGGAATTAATCGATAAATAGATCGTAAATAATTCAAATACATTATATAATAAAAGTCTCTTGCTTTAGTAAGGCCAAAAAATGCTGATTTGTTTTGTTTATTTGCGGATGGAAATCCGAAGACTGGCTTTTATTCAGTGAGGTCTTTTATTTAGAATAACTTCATTACTTATATGTGTGAAGTATGAAGTCTACTTGTATGGAACTCTAGTCATAAATGTTTGTTGATATGATAATTAACAAATACGTAAAACAAACATGTTGAATAAACCGTATGTGTATATTCCTTTATTCACCAATCCGCCTAGTTAAACAAAAAGGCGGACATTTCTGTCAGGCAAAATGTATGACTACCTATTTAGGGGTCCTTCATCATCCCTGCGCAGTTCATGTGGTTTTGTGAACGCAATGACAGATTGAGAGTTGTATGCGCGGGGATATTTGTGAATTTTGATATAGTGTTTATGTCATGTTGCGTTTGGTGGCTCTTATTAATATGTGCAGCTAAATAAATTTAAAAAAAAAATCGATTTCATAGTCACTATTAATCATGTGGGCAGCAGCAGCATCACGGTTTGTCCTTCAAAACTGCTGGGATCTTACAAATCTGAGATCCTCCCTGAGTCGAGTACAGAATCTGTCGCAGACAGCATGTAAGGTAAGATAGCGGACAATTATCTTGCTAATCTGAAAATGCTATGTCATTTACAATTAGCCATTTAGCAGACGCTTTTATCCAAAGCGATTTACAATTGAGGAGGCATTCAGCAATTCAACAAGACGAGACAATACACACAAGACGTGCTAATTATACAGAGCAACTGTTATTGTTAAGAGAATTCGTTTTCTACAGGTGGTTTGTCAAGCCCACTCACCTGTGTGAAGCACACATCATAAATGCAAAGTGTATCTCAAATACCAAAGTGATAGTTTTATAATCAAAAACAATAATTTCTGACAGTAATTGTTGTGATATCTCATTATCCTGTTGCAAATACAAACATTTTAATAGTAATACTCCCTTTTATTAACACAGATAAAGGTATTTATGCAAATACACATTTAATGTTGTATGCAGGGTTCGTACGGGTGCTGGAAATCCTGGAAAATGCTTGATTTTTAATATAGTATTTTCAAGGTTAGAAAAGTGCTTGGATTTTGGACAAAGTGCTTGAACGTGCTTGAATTTGAAATTGCATGACTCGAAATTACGACCGTTTTGGTCATATATTCACCTCAAAATTGCATCTATGCAAGCTTTACGCAGAATGCATCTTTGCACTTAACGCCAAACGCAGCGCTCATGTCCACTTGCTGCAGTAAACAAAGCCTGCAATGCCTGCCTCGCCTTAAAGCTCTTCTGATTTGCCCAGTGCTCTTGAACTGAACACAAATGGATTGGTTAATATCAGCTTTCAATCACAGATGACAGAGAGCTACAGCCGCGAGGCATGAAAATATAAAGGTCTGGATATGAGATAATGAATATAACAGATTTTGTTTTAGAAACAACCTAAAGTTACAAATTAAGGCACATCTGATCAGTGATCATGTGGTGAATGTTAATCCAGCTTTTAACTTTTTTCGAAGATTTACACTTTTGGAAGGGCATCCGCTGTGTAAAACATGAGGGGTAAGTTGGCGGTTCATTCTGCTGTGGCGACTCCTGATTAACAAAGGGACTAAGCTGAAAAGAAAATAAATGAATTAGTTAATTGATGAAAGTTTATAAAGTATGGTTTCCATATTTGGTGACTGATTTTCAAAACGGTTGACATAGGAACAGTTCATTAATTTGCAGATTATTCTCAGACTCATAAGGGTTTATTTGTTGCAAGAATTTTGAATAGCAATGCACATGAAATGGTCTTGAAAGTTTGGTACTACACTCAAACAAAATCTGACTGTAAGCTCATTTTTGACATATCAACTTTATATAGAAAGAGACCAAACTTTAAAAAAAAAAGCTTCATCCAATAACTGAATATTTTTTAATACCATTTTTAGGTGAACTATCCCAATTAATCTATGCTCCAAAGTATTCAATAATTTAAGTTGAAATACCATATTGTGTTTTATTGAAATAGCACAATGGATTTAAATGTGAAAAAGTACATACAGCATATATAAACGTAATTTACTGCCGTTGTCAGGTGCTGGAAAAGCGTAAAAATGCACCTTGAAAGTGCTTGAAAAGTGCTGGAATTGGAAATTGGAAAAGGTGTAAGAACCCTGTGTATGTAAATTTGGCTCAGCTAATTATGATGAGAGTCATACAGTTGCACTTTGGTCTTTGTTCTTTACTAAGAAAAGTGTATTTGATCTGTTTCCAGAATACAGTAATTGTTGAACGCTGCTGGAAAGTTCCTCTATCAAAGGAAGGGAAGCCACCCAGGCTACATCCCCGCCGTCACAAGGTCTACCGATTGGTTGAGGACAAAAAACACAGTCCACAGGACAAAATGGAGCTCATTCTCACTCAAACCGTGCCCAGTGAGTGCCTTTGACTTTCCTAAAATCAAGTTATATATTTAAACGATGATATTTAATGTAATATCTATTTTACAGAGCTCTGTGAATGAGGTGACATTGTTTTTGTGAAGAATATGTGTATATGTGTTTGCATGAAATCAAGATTTACAATGTTTATTCTGCTAGCTTACATTTTTCAGTCTTCACTTACTCACTCACTTACTCACTCATTATCCTTAGGCTTATTCCCTGATCCATTAGAGGTCACCACAGCAGAATGAACCACCAATTATTGTTATTCTTAAGGCAGAGAGGCCCAGACTTGGTCCTGGAGGGCCGCTGTCCTGATGATTTTAGCCTCAACACACCTGCATGGATGTTTCTAGAAAGCCTAGTAAGAGCTTGATTAGCTAGCCCAGGTGTGTCTGATTGGGGTTGGAACTAAACTTTGCAGGACACTGGCCCCCAAGGACTGAGTTTGGGCACCCTTGTCTTAACTTGAAGAGTTAATTTGTGCAAGTTAATCCACTGACAAAAAACATAGGTTTGTTTTGGTAATCATTAATCAAAACCTTCCTTTGTGGAGCGGCAGTCTTTCTCTGATGATGTCAGTTTGATGGATTGGCTGAAATTTGCTTAGCCACGCCCCCTCCATTTATTAGCTTGCTGCAACTGAAAAATGAAAGGAGGAGCACAAAAGCGAAACTCCGCCACCTACTCAGTATTCCCTTTCAGTTGGAGTTCCGTCATTGTGCTGAAATAACTCACTCGTCACTCGTAATTTAAGTTTTATACTGTGATGTTTGATGTAATATTAATATTACAGAGCTCGGTGGACGAGGCGAGACAGTTTTTGTGAAAAAGGCAGTGGGACGCAACAAACTGCTGCCCAAAGGCCTGGCTGTCTACCCCTCACAAGACAATAAAGACATGTTTGCAGAGGAATTAAAGGTTAGTTTTGCTTTACAAATCAAGTCATTAACGTAATTTCAAGTGTTCACAGTTTTTGTTTTGTTTTACGTGTAGAAACTACATGAGGGAAAACCAGAGGACCGAATCCAGACACGCACAGGACAGCAAGTGAGTTATTAAAGACTGTCCCATAAGATAAAATGTCCTAGCCTAATGGTTAGATTATGCTCATTGTGTGTGTTTGTGCTCTCACCCCTCACTCAAAATGTTTTGTGTGTGTGTGTGTGTGTGTGTGTGTGTGTGTGTGTGTGTGTGTGTGTGTGTGTGTTTGTGACATATCAGGACATAAATCTGTATAATGACGTGGGTATGACACAGGTATTAAAAAAAGGAGGTGAAATACGAGGACATTGGTGACGTCCTTCTTTCTCAAAAAGCTTGTAAATCACACAGAATGAGTTTTTTCAGAGAGTAAAGCTGTACAGTCTCCTGTGATGGTTGGGTTTAGGGGTAGGGTGGGGCTATACAATATACTGTTTAACAGTATAAAATGAATATACATACCTATGTAATGTACCCACTTTTCACAAAAACAAACGTACGTGTGTGT
>CAIGQZ010021090.1:0-13885 GCA_903798205.1 Danio tinwini
TTCTGGGAGAAACAAGATCACTTATTTACACCACTGCAGCACCTTGCAAGAAGAAGCTTGTGCATTCCTGCAACAAGCGGTGCGAGCGAACACTTATTTAGTGGAGCCCGAATCCAGGCACAGTAGATAATATTCTGCTTCTGCACAGTGCAAAGAAAAAGGCCAAGTAAACAGAACATAGCTGCTGTTTAGGCTGAAGTGGCGCCATTTCTGTTCTCTTTTTTCTGTATATGTAAAAGCTGAATCTGCTGTTAATAACCAATGATCCACAGTGACCTATCATCATGCCAAAACAAAGAATTAGAATTAATAAAGTGTCAATCGGGTGCGGATATATATATATATACATATATATATATATATATATATATATCAGATAAAATAATATGTGCAGGCGGGTGGATGATTAGGATGAAGGAGCGGATTCGGGTAACAATTCAGCTGATCCGCACATCTCTAGTGCACATGAACAAAAGAGGCAATCTGATTGGTGGAGAAGGTTTTGACGTGGCACGTCGAAACAAATAAATGAGCACAAGGCGTTTCTTAAAAAATGACTCTTTTACGCCTGGCGTTTTGTGCGTTGGTGTGCATGATCACATTGGTGCTCTTTATTTAGTCATGAGGCATTAAACGCCGATGGAAAATGCGAGCAAAAAGCGTCCCGGTGTGCACAGGCCTTAACGTTGTCTCTTGCTGATCTGGTGCAGATTGATCTTCAGGACTTAAAGAGAAGCCAAATCTCTGCTCATGTGGTTTCTCAGGTGTGATTCTAAGATCTAGTAAGAAGTACTAGACTTAATTTGGGACGGTTGTCAACTCATTTTGCATCCTCTGAATTGCCTCTGTGTGTGTGTGTGTGTGTGTGTGTGTGTGTGTGTGTGTGTGTGTGTATTTGTTTGTTGTTTATTTATGTAACGTACAGTCTGGAGGTAAAATCCCATTTGTTACCTCATTGGGTTTGTCTATCTTGGTCCAGTCTACCAAACAGTTATAATCACCCGGTGCCAGGGAGTCTGTGGTGAGAATCTCTGGATGACACCTTTATTTTAACAGGACAGTTAGCAGATCACCTTAAACGAGTTTTAAAGGAACATGGCAGATAAGAAAAAGGAGGGAAAAACCCCCTCCTCGGGCACCTCTGTCTACACAAAGACATTCCCAAGAACCCCCCTTCATCCTGACACACACACACACGCACACACACACACACACACACACACACACACACACACACCTTTGAAACGGACTGAAAATCTCAAAAGCCAACCCAAAGTAAATGTTGTGTGTTTGTGAACTTTTGTATTGTCTTCCTGCCTTTCTCTTTTAATATAGATGCCTGTATATGCCCTTTTATAGACATTAGACAAACTAAGAATGCCCGAATGGTGTCTTATGTACTTCTAAAAGTGTCATGTCTGGTATCATTCTGTTCCATACATAATCCTACAACACATGATGTGTAGTGCATGATAATAACTTGTACGGATTACATTATTTAATGCTCTGAATTAAAGTCCATCCGTATGTTTTGGGAGGACCCTCATTATGCATATCAGCGGTCCAGAGACAAAGAAAATCTCCCGCTCAAAACTTTGCCATGAAATCATTGGTCAGTCAGTAGAAAATGGGTGTGACTTGACCCATAGTTAAAACCCATTTTCTCCCCTAGGTCAGGGCAGAAAGGTCCTGAAAAGAAGGCCTACACAGAATGGCCCTTGAGGGGGCAGACTGCGTTTCTGTACCCACTTGACTCACCTGAGTCCATGTTTTCTTATTTTCCGGCAAATTAAACTCAGTTTGAAGTTTGTATCCTCCGATCTGCATCGCAAGCTCCACGCATCAAGAAAGGACTTCTTAATGGACTCCATCTTCCATGCATCAGAGAAACTCACACGACACAAGAGAGTGAATGCAAGTATATTTCTCCATATGCGTTTTAAGCTGTGCCCCTTTTTAAGGTGTTTTATGAACAATTGGTGATTCTTGTTATGTGTGGTTGAACTGAGCAAAAAATGTTATTCGGTACCTAGGTTCTATATATCCTCGCTTTTCTGTTTGTTCCTGTGTGATATATATAGTGTACGTTTGTTCAATATATGTTTAGATCAATAAATCATGCTATAACCCTGTGGTTGTCTTTGTTTTGCCTCACAGAAAAAGTCACTTTAATGATAGATCTTGCTACAAGCTGATTGAGTTTACTAATAATTTCCAAACTATAATAATAATAATATAATAATAATCTACTTCACAAGAAGTAGTTATAATTCCCTTTCTGAATAAATACATAATTACAGAGTCAGCTCAGATGAGTGGGCAAAGTCATTGTTACATTTATTTAGTCAAATTAACTATAAGTTAATTCAGAATATTAATAATAATAATAACTCGTTATTATTGATTATTAATATTCATAAACTGAGCTAATTTCGCTACACAAGTCATGTCAAGTAATTTTTACGTCAATAGTGTTTTTGTTTTTACAATGTAGACTTTTATCAACGCCACTACATAGAACACAGGTGTCAAACTCAGTTCCTGGACTGCCGCAACTCTGCACTGTTTAGTTAAAACCCTAATTAAACACACAGTATCAAACAAGTCCTTCAGGCTTGTTTGAAACCTACAGGTAAGTGTGTCTCCAGGGCCTGAGTTTGACACCCTTGACACAGAACACGAACATAAATGACTAGACATAACAATATCTCAAGATTGTGAAATATATTCAGCATATCAGCCATGTACAGTAGTAGAGAAGTGGTAAAGAATGCTGCAAAGAACTCACATGACGTCACAATGTCACATGAGTCACTTCAGTTTAATACAAATGTCACAATGAAGGATTATCAACTGAACAGCAGCTACATCGGCAACTCTGACCAAGCAAGCCAGCGGTGACAGTTGAAAGGAACCGATATTCTACCAATTAACAAACTGGAGAACAAAACTTGGGAGAAACCAGGCTCATTTAGTGGACTAGTTATCATCTGTGTCAATGGAAAAGAGGCAAAGGGGCAGTCGGTGGCCTTGAGAATGATGAGCATCAGTCGTGGTGAAGGTGCAGCTCAGGTCCCAGACGCGAACTACTGTAGTTGAATAGGATCTATGTGAAGACTCATTTCACACTGAGATCTTTGCAGGAATCAGTCTTGCATTGCTAACACTGTCGCTAGGATATTTGGATGGTTGTACCTGTGTTATGCATTTGATAAGGTGTTCTAGTTGTTTGCAATGACCCTAATATAACATTTCTAGAGTGTTTGGGGTTGTTCCCATTGCATACTATTATTAGGTAACCTATAATGGTGAAACTTACTGTACCTTTAGTGACCTTTATGCTGTGGCATCTGTGTATACCCTGCTCTCTGTTCACTGGCACTATATACCACATGGATTGTGGAAAAGAGAATTTAACATTAATATTCACCATGTTTTATGCATCCCTGCAAGGAAGCAAAATTATGTGATGGAGTCTAGGACTAAAACAACAATATTCAACCCAGGTTCATTCTGAAAACGTACCTATACGTTTTGGGGAGCGCCAAATATGTTTTTGTTTTCGTGAATCTACCAGAGGCCACTGTGTATGCTTTTTGAGATCTCAAATTTCTCTCGCGAGTGCCTGATGTTCTTACGTAAATCCACCAGAGGCCGCTGTCGATTGAATGACTGACTGACTGACTGACTGATGGATCGACTGACCCACCCTCCTCCTTCCCTAAACCCAACCAATAGTGTTTTCAAAAGCACTGATTGACCCGCCAACCCACTTCCCTAAACCCAACTGACAGTTTTAAAAAGCAATCCAGAAAAAGAAAAGCCTTCGCCTGATTTTTACCACGTTTTCAGTTCTTACCCTATTCTCACCCTGTTATTTACTTGTCTATTTTATTTTTATGCTTCTGTTTTTGTATTACCCAATATCTGGAACTTTTCTTCACCAGACTCGAACCCAGTCATTGTGGTTTATTTTATTTTTAGGCTTCTGTTTTTGTATTACCCGATTTCTGGAACTGTTCTTCACCGGACTTGAAGCCCGTCATTGTGGTCAACTTCTCTCTGTGTCTCAAGTCTGCCGACGTACATGGCTAGCTAACTGGACAGACTGGTAACAGCAGGAAAGACGTCCACATGGAGGTAAGCAGTCAGCTGGTAAGTGCGAAAAAGGAACGGCATCATACCGCCCTGTAGCATTTGTTTTAAAGACGAAATGCAGCCATACGTACTTCTGGCTACATAATTCGTGATCTCCAGAAATGTATACAGGACTACGTTTTCAGAATGAGCCTATCATGAAAAAAGTCCAATCGGAAATGTTGATATGCGTATAAACTCTAAACCTCTAGATAAAGTGTGATTAATATGGATCAGTAACTCGTACAAGTGAGTCAAGTTACTAATTTATTAATGCCCCAATGGAAATGATGGAAACATATGACTAGAATTTGCAGTGAAGGTCTTTTGTGCTGGGCTCTCAGACCCCTGAAGCAGTAAATAGAGCTCAATGGGGGATCTGGCCTTTGAAAAGAGCGTCACTGATAGAAGCCACGCTGAGTGCTCGACTGGAGACCAACAGTCAGAACACCCACAACACATGCACAAGCAATTGCGCATTCAATTGCTCAGATTTAAAAGCAGGGCACATTTATCATTTCCGCTATTACTGTAATGTTTTATTACAATCCAATCAGTTGCATGACTTTTTTTTGAAGGATCCCAAGAATATCCAATATGCCAGAACTAATTTGAAGGCTCAATCTCTTTCTGGCATTGCTATAGGGATTTTGAAGGAACCACCTCAAAAAAAAAATCATATTCAATCTCAGACTAGATAAAGGGCTATATTGATGCATAGGCAGAAAGAGAAAATTATTATGTCCATGCCCAGGAAAGAAAAATAAAATAGCTTGTGGGAACAGTTTTTTATTTATTTATTCATTCTTTTTCCATCAATCAAATCTGATATCCTGGTAAACAAATACATAGTTCCAACTATAGACATAAAGCTAAGAAATAACAATGCAGCACTATGTGCAATGCTTTCTGTTTCAACGCCATACTGAGCTTTCTGTTGCAAAGAGTAACATTAGACTAGTAGATATCATGCTTGAATTAGGGATAGGTATTTTTAAGGTTTTAATGGTATTACTTCTTTTATCGATACCCCTTATCGGTTCGGTACTTTTAACAGTTCTCTTATCCTTTTGTAGTGTTTTTTATGAAAAAAACAAACAAAAAACTAGTTGAACAGAATTAACAACACTTTATTTTATTATTACATTTTTAATGTAAACTAAAACAAAACTAGGTGACGCAGTGGCGCAGTAGGTAGTGCTGTCGCCTCACAGCAGAACATAGCTGGGTCGCAGATTCGAACCTCGGCTGGGCTGGGTCAGTTGGCATTTCTGTGTGGAGTTTACATGTTCGTAGTGTATGAGTGTGTGGATGTTTCCCAGAGATGGGTTGCGTCTGGAAGGGCATCTGCTGTGTAAAATCGTGCTGGATAAGTTGGTGGTTCATTCCTCTGTGTCGTCCCCAGATTAATAAAGGGACTAAGTCGACAAGAAAATGAATGAATGAAAACAAAACTAATAATTGTAAGACAAATCATGTTTCCCTATAAAAGAATGTACGATTGAAAGGAAAATTACACAGTTCTTAACCATTCATCTGGAGACATCAACATGTTTGCCTTTTCTGGCAAAAGTTGGGATCTTTCTTGGTTTATTGTGCTCCCTGCAGTTGAAAATACCCTCTTTAAGTGTAAAATGCAGTTAAATGAGATCATGTTTATGATTTTTGTTCATTAGCACATTCACATAAATGAGTTAACAGTGTTTTGGGAGTTAATTTGTCATGAACCTGGTTCGATCATTGGTAAGTCTTTTCCCTCTGTGTCCTGCTCACCAGTCACCTGTTCTCGCTTTACCCTCATTGGCATTCCTATATCTTTCTCCCTTTCATTCCTTCTGTTGTCAGTTTATTGTTGTTCCGTGCGTTACCCTGAGTACACCTAGCTCATAATTAACCTGCATCTTTCTATCTTGTCTTGTTCTGTTCTTCGTTGTATACTTAATACGCCATAAGTGTGCGCTCATCTGTGACTGTGCTCTGACCATCAGCGCCTGGAGACCAGACGTTCTCCGCATCGCAGTTGTGGGCTGACTGAACCAACCACCTTCTTTCTCTCTCTCTCTCTCAGCCGAGCGAGTGGTCTTTTGAGTTTCCTTTTAAAAGACCCAGCTCTGTGTGCTTTGTGAACGACAGACTGCCTTGTTTTGCCTCCTTTTTTGATTAATTAATTCTGCTGAACCGCATTTTTGTTCTGCCTTCTGTCCGTGACATAATTGTGTTTTGGATCATCTTTGCAACAGTTTTGGATCATCTTGCAATGTAAAAATAATCTGTTTTTTTTTTTAGAATTTCTTAATAAGCATAGTTAATTATAAGGCTGTTAGTAGGCTATATTTGTAAATACAGCTGATGTAAAAGCATTTTTAATGTTTAATATTCATTTAGGCTACTGCAGAAAAATAAAATATTGTTTTCATTGTAACAATGTGTGTGTGTTTATTTAACTATTAATATTATACAAATTTAGGTGATTTACTGCTGGCATAACGATGTGGATGATGTAACGTTACTGTTAGTAGCTAGGTAGTCAAAAACCTTTCACCACTTTTCATAGCAGCTAATGCACTTTTGAAAGACACTTTCACTTAACCAGGTTGCTTGCATTTACGCTTATACAAGAAAACAACTTGTTGCGTTATTGTCGCTGTCCACTCGGGAAATACAACCCATTTGGTTCACTCTGCAAGCTTACGAGCTGTGTGTGCACGAGCTATGTGTGTGCGCTTAGCGCAAGCCTCCGCTTATATATCCGCTCAGCACAGCTGAGAACTGTTAAGGCTTTTATACTTGACGCACTCGCCAGATGAGCATTTCTCTTGTGAGATTGCCAACTGTGCAGACAAATATCAAATATCGTAAATTAGAAAAGGTTGGTCAGTTAAAATATGCAACTGTAAGTAATGTTTATTCAGCAATAATTCTCCTGTACCGATAGCAGAACTGTTAACGTCAAAGCATATCGATACTTCGGTCTTTAATGTAGCACCGATACTGATAAAGTACCAAGTTTCAGTACCCATCCCTAGCTGGAATTAATCAAGATTGTTTATGGAGGCAATAGGCATTTAATTAAAGATTTTGGAGGGGTTGATCACTAATCACTGATTCCTGTACAAAGCAGTATCTGCTGATATCGTTTTATCATTTAGTGTTTTATTATGCAATTGTTTTTATAGGAATGATTCAGAGGGTGACACGGTAGCTCAGTGGTTAGCACTGTCACCTAAAAGCAAGAAAGTTGCTGGTTCAAGTCTCGGCTGGATTAGTTGGCATTTCTGTGTGGAGTCTGCATGCTTTCCCAGTGTTGCTATGGATTTCATCCAGGTGCTCTGGTTTCCCCCACAATCCAAAGACATGCGATATAGGTGAATTGAATAAACTAAATTGGCTGTAGTGTATATGTGTGAATTTGTGGGAATACTGGGAATTTTCCCAGTACTAAGTTGCAGCTGGAAGGGCATCTGCTGTGTAAAACATATACTGGATAAGTTGGCAGTTTATTCCGCTGTAGGGACCCCAGATGAATAAAGAGACTAAGCCAAAGGATAATGAATAAATGAATGATTAAATCAGCATTTTCGTTAGGTTACCTGCAGTTCCGGATTTTCCATTGCGGCCAGGGATGCTGGGATCCCTGTCCATCACTTCCTCTGGGGTTTCTGATTGGCTGCTGTATCCACGGCCTCCACCTCCAGCAGCAATCAGCAGTGGAATGTGGACTCCATTCACCACCTGCAGGAAACAGGAATTGCTGTTTAACTTCACATTGTCAATGAACAAAATATGAGAGGCACGTGTTGATACCACCATGTTGCTGTGTTTTAACGTGCATAATTATGTAATGAATAATGTTTAATATATGTTTATGTAGTGTCACCTTGAAGACATAGGTGCCTCCCCCTCCACCACCGCCACCTCCCTTGAGCTGGGTTTTATTGATAGAGGGTCCCTGCTGTTCTCTGCAGATGCGGTCCATAGTAGGTACCATCTATGACAGGTAAGATAAGATGAAGTAAAATGCAACACAATAAAAGAAAATTAAATAAAAAAGATAAACAAAAAATGAAGAAAAGCAAACAAAAAAACTCACACAATATTAATAATAACAATAAATAATAATAATAATAATAATAATAATAATAATAATAATAATAATAATAATAGTAATGAAATTACATAAAGATAAGAAAAAAAACAAGCAAAAGTGATTATTATAGAAAATGTATTATTTTCTACTATTGTTGCATCCTATGATGTATATAGGTTATAAGTGTGTGCGTTCATTTTCAAAGTTTCTCTAGTGTGTCCTACATAATCCAGTTTAGAGTGAAAGTTGGTTGTGAGGATATAATAAAGAAAAAATAAATTTCTTCATGCACACTATTAATATCAATTTAATATTGTTCTTATCACATTTATCACATCACACTGTTTATGTATCTTCTTTCCAACCCCCTAGAAAAGGAGTAGATCGTAACAATTGGGGGCTCGTCCGGGATATGAACCGCATCCATATAGGCAGAATCATGCCCGACTAATAGAATAATAGACCACCAATATACTAACAGTACTCAATTAAATTTTTATACAGTAACAAAGAGAAACATTAGTTGAAAGATAAGATAAAATGAGATTAACCCTTTGACTGCCACATGGTTGACTATGTTTTTACTGTTTTAAATAATGACTGTTAAAGTCATTTATATTATGACTGTTTTAAATTTAATTTTGGTTTTATTGTAAAAAACAAAAACAAGAAAACATGTTAAATGAGAATCTGAAATATTTTATGGCATACTTAAAAAATAAAGGTGGTTTAGTATTCAACAATGTTTTATTTTGAATATTTTTTTATTTTGAATATCAGTCTTACACTTCTTACTTTTAGATTTTCGATAATATATGTATTGATTATGGTACTTTTACCATAAACCGACATATTTGGTAGAGGCTGATACTTTAGAAATGCATTGAGTGTGTTAACTAGCAACATTGCAAGTTAAGAAATGCAATCCAACCATTTGTTTCTTGGTGGGGTAGTTAAAGGGTTAAACATTTTTTAACAAACATTACTTTTAACAAAACACACACACACCCACACACACACAAACACAAAACATCAAAAAAGCACACAAAAAATGAATGAATGAATAAATTAATCAATAAAACCAAAGATATAATGAATAAAAAAATCAAACAAAACAAATAATGCATCAACATAAATAAAAAATAAATTCCACACTTTACTATATACTAAATATACACATTTTGCATTTTTATACAACAACGATGACACACTAGAAGAAAGCCAAACAAAAAATTGTCCCAAACACAAAACAGAAACAAAACACAAGATGTCAAATACTAAATAAAACAAAAGATCACAACAAATAAAATAAAAAATGAATAAAATAAATACACTTTGAAAAGCTTTATTTTTTCCAAATTGGAATTGCTCACATTAGGGCAAGCATCCTCTCCTTCCTGCCCCACAAGAATATACAGCAACTCATCCTTCTGTAACAGGAAGTCTCCGGTCATGTACACCCCATGTGACTTGTGAACCGCCAGGACACTGCGTCCACCAGCTGCTCCATATGTCGTGATCCTAAACCCAAGACAAAGAAGTAAGCAAACATTAAACAAGTGCTTCCAGAAAGTAATTAAAGTGCACTTATATATTCTTCTGGAGCGATGCGGGGTTAAGTGCCTTTCTCAAGAGCACAATGCCAATGACTCTTAACTTATTTCTACAGGCATTAAAACAGCAATCTTTTAATTTCCACAATATCATTAAACTTTGAATTACATGAAAGTTGCGTCTTGTTTAATGCCTACGTAAGCACACTAAGATAATTGCTAACACTTACAATTGGTAACACTCACAATTGGCCATTTTTTTTCTGAATAGCAATAAAAACACCAGTCTGAATGAGAATCATTTTTATTCTAAAATGGCATTTTAATATGAAAATGCTATAGTGTAAACGGCGGGTGAAACTTTATTAACTCTGTTCATGCGAGTAAATTGATCAAAGACAACAGACTTTGTATTTATTCATTCATTCATTCTTTTTTAACCACTTTTTCGGGGCCAGGTCACAGGTGCAGCAGCTTTAGGACAGAACCCCAGACTTCCCTCTCCCCAGACACTTCCTGCAGCTCTTCCAGGGGGATCCCGAGGCGTTCCCAGGCCAGCTGAGAGACATAGTCCCTCCAGCGTGTCCTGGGTCTTCCCCGAGGCCACCTCCTGGTGGGACATGCCTGGAACACCTCCCTATGTAGGCGTCCAGGAGGCATCTGAAACAGATGCCCGAGTCACCTCAGAGGACTTCTCTCGATGTGGAGGAGCAAAGTCTCTACTTCATGCTCCTCCCGGGTGACAGAGCTCCTCACCCTTTCTATAAGGGTGCTCCTTGCCACTCTGTAAGGGAAACTCATTTCGGCCGCTTGTTTCCGAGATCTTGTCCTTTTGGTCATGATCCAAAGCTCATGACCATAGGTGAGAGTAGGAACGTAAATCGACCGGTAAATTTGAGAGCTTTGCCTTTCGGCTCAGCTCCTTCTTTACCACAACGAACCGGTACATCAACCACATTACTGCTGCCGCTGCACCAATTCGCCTGTCAGTCTCACCTTCCGTCCTTCCATCTCTCATGAACAAAACCCCAAGATACTTGAACTCCTCCACCTGGGGTAAGGACTTTCCTCCAACCTGGAGATGGCAAGCCACCTTTTTCCGGTGGAGCAGCATGTCTATAAAGTGCTTATCACTGAAGCAATGAAGAATAATTTAAACAGCTTTTACTTTACAATGTGTTATAGTAGAGAAAGACCCAAACAATTTAATTATTAACCAATCATATGTGCTTTAAGCAAATCAGCACATTTTAATGCATACAGCTTTAAATAATTATTCAAAAATAAATATTTACAATGTGCTAAAAAAACGGAAGCTTCCAGCTTGTGAAAAACGTGATTTACAAATAAATTTGGCTTGCAAGCCTCTCTTATTTGCCAGACATTCAAATAGCTTTACGCATGCTTTCAGAAATCTAATAAGCCATCTTGTTTGAACTGTTTGAGCGAAATTGTTTTGTTGTTCTCGTCCCCCAAAGATGCTACTTACAATGCTGTTTCAGCATTTGATCAAATAAGATATATCAGCAGATGACACATTACTTCCTTTCGTCTATAAAATATATTCTTAGTAAAAAAGAAAACGAGAGGAGTTTTCTTTACAGACTTTGCTAAGTGAATGCCATTATCAGTCTGGATACTACCCAGCAATGCAGCTGATGACTGTGGAAATGTGTGTGTTTTTTTTTCATTCCTCCAGCTCCACAGACAACAATTACCTGAATGACCTGACAGGGTTGATAACAGCCAGCAATTGTGTCGAAGAAGAATGCTTTCCCTTTTCATGCTCGAAAAACTAACGGCTAAACTCCTGGAGGATATTGTAGCTAGTGGTGGTCAGGACATAATGTGACTGTATGTGTGTGTGACTGTGTGTTTACGTTGTTTACAAGGATACACAATTGTATAATGATATGGGTTTAACCTACTATAGTTTATTGTGTTTGTTTACGAGGAAGGGTGGCACGGTGGCTCAGTGGTTAGCACCACACATCATTGCAAGAATTGTGCTCTGGTTTTCCCACAGGCCAAAGACATTCAGTACAGGTGAATTAAATAAGCCGAAGGCAAATGAATGAATGAATGTTTACGAAGACATGCTTGTGTTGTTGTAATTCAAAATGCTTAAAAATCTTAACTAACAGGGTCTTTTGACATTCACAGTTTACCACATGTTCCCTGTGAGGGATAGGTTTATGGGTTGAGGTAGGGTAAGGCCATATAATAAGTGTCTTTTTTTTTTTACAGTATAATATAGATTATGTCTGTGGAGAGTCCTCATAAACCATGTGTGTGAACCTGGAGCTTCAATGCGTGTATCACACATTTGACACAGTTTTTTAGTGAAGCCCCTTATCGGAACGTGCACTTGTTACTGCTTAGAGCTACTTATGTAAAATGAGTTGAAACAATACAATTGTGTTGTGTTTTTTTTTGGTACAACTTAATTGTTTTATGATTAATCCTCTGAAATTTGAAAGTTTAAGTTGACTTAAACTATTTGTGTTGGGACAACATGAAGATATTTTGTGGAAACCTAATGTTTTTTACAGTGTGTAGTGGTTTTCCCGATCACTAATTCAATAAACAAAAGTGTGTAAAGTTTTTATTTGTCCTCTTTACATTTGATATATTTTAAATAAGCACTAGATGGCACTATTTTTGACACTCTGGAAGCTTCAAATCTTTTTCCGGAACAGTCATGGAAAGCCTCAGTGCATGAGGCTTTATTTACACAACCCTAGTGGTGTGAGTTTGTGACTTATCAGGACATAAATTTGTGTAATCAACGAGGAGATGGTGAGTTATGAGGGCATTACTGATGTCCCGTTTCTAAAAAAATGTGCATAATGTTGGATCGAAGAAAGGCAATAGAAAAAACTGTATAAAAACAATGGAATGTCCCCCCAATTCACAAAAACAAACTTGTGTGTGTTCATACATGCGATTAAATGTTTACCTATACTTGTGAGGGCTGAATTGTCCTCATTTATGTAGTGAATTATCAAAATAACCCCCTAGTAAGGACATTTATGCCAGAATGTTTATATTAGCATCTAAAGATGTGCCCTTGTTTATGTGAGGCTTGGTTTGGGGTAGGGGTGGGCTTTAGGCCATAGACATCATCATTAAAATGAAATCTGGACTTTACTAGAACCTCTATGTAAAGCGGCTTTGACACAATCTAGATTGTAAAAGCGCTATATAAATATACATGAACTGAATTGAATTAACCTGAGAGAAAAAAAAAAACAAAACAAAACATTGACATGTTCACAAAGATAGTGAAACAAATGTGTGTGAACTGGTTTTGGTGGTTTTGAATATAATATTATAATATTTTATATATAATATTTTCAATATAAGTATCGCATAGCTTATACTTTTGTAAGAGCTATTTTGTATTCTTCTGTATTGTAATTCTTTGTTTGGCCACAGGGTGTAGTGCAGCTTACAACCACATGTACAGGCATACGAGAAGAGTGACACAGGTGTGTAAACAATGGGAGCGCAGCACTTTTTGACTGCATGTTGTGAGCATGATTGTGAGAATGTTATCACTCGATTGAATTGGCGTTATCAGTGGCTATCAGCTGATAGATATGGGCCAGTAGGGGCCTTCTGCACTTACTGGTAGACTCAGATGGCTGTTATCATCCATCCACATGGTTATTCAGCTATACTAATAGAGAAGATCTGTTTTTACCTTACTGTGTTGGTTGGGTTTAGGTTTGGGGTCAGGGGCGGACTGGGAACCAAATTCCGCCCTGCCAGTTGATCACAAATTGAAAAGGTTTAGGGGGTGCGATCATGAACTGAAGAGCGTGGCGTGGAGGTTGGGGTAGGGGTAGACGATAATACAATACAATTAATAGGAATTTTGATAAATAATATAAATGGTTCTCGTTAACTTCCGGTCGCAGTTGTATGTAATCTATAGCTGATTAACCAAGTGGACGGATACTAACAGCCTTCTGAGCCTACTGGTAGGCGCAGAACGCCCCTACTGGTCCATATCTATCACCTGATAACGCCTATTAAATCGAGTAATAACATTCAAATCGGCTGATATAATAAGCCGTTTTAACTGTATGAAATGCATCACGCC
>CAIGQZ010021190.1:0-10056 GCA_903798205.1 Danio tinwini
ATATAGTTTGCCCCCCCCAGCTGTTCTGTATCTTAAAAAATGACATACAGTAACTAAAATGGATCTGCTATTTCAGACTCCAGTGTGTCTTCTAAATTCAATACAGGCTATAGTTGTAGATTTTATAAACTTAATGAAGCACCAAATATGTCATATTTTAATAACAGAAATTATTTGAAAACAGACGTGCTAAAGTAGTCTGACACTGTAAAAGGAATTAGATGACTTTAAAAAGTGAGTACAATTAGCATAATTTACTGGCAGCTAGCTCTCTGCAACTCTCACGATCGCCCACTGAAGCTAAGCAGGGCTGCGCCCGGCCAGTACCTGGATGGGAGACCACATGGGAAAGCTAGGTTGCTGCCGGAAATGGTGTTAGTGAGGCCAGCAGGGGGGCGCCTGACCTGCGTTCTGTGTGGGTCCTAATGCCCCAGTATAGTGAAGGGGACTCTGTTCTGCTCAGTGAGCACAGTCTTTCGGATGAGATGTTAAATCGAGGTCCCTGTGGTCATTAAAAATCCCAGGATGTCCTTTGAAAAAAGAGTAGAGGTTTAACCCCAGTATCCTGGCCAAATCTGCCTTTGTCTTTTGTCCAAACTTAATCTCTGGCACAAAAAATGGCTGCCGTCGCATCATCCAGGTGGATGCTGCACACTGGTGGTAGATGAGGAGGTTCCCCCCCAATGTGTAAAGCACTTTGAGTGCCCAGAGTAGCGCTATATAAATGTAAGGAATTATTATTATTATAATTATGAAAATGAAGTCAACGTAACGTAATTAGTAATTAATAGTAAAGTAACTTACATAATCTTTGTAAAGTTAACTTGTTGCTTTTAAGGCAATTGGATTGTTCGCTTTAAGTAATCACTTTTTTTACAGTGTACGCTCAAAGAATTACTTATGCTGTTTGTTTAAACTACTTGTGGAAAATTAAGTTGAAACAACATAATTCTGATAAGTAGCCCAAACTGTCAACAAATGTAGATTTGTACATCTGCGCACCCCATTCACACAGACAGATCAGATCCGCCATTTGCACACAAGAGAGAGTGACAGCGGTAAAAACAACTGCTGAATCAAAAGTTTTCAAATTCCTGAATCAATATTGGAGTTAGATTTGCACGCTGGAGGAAGGACGACAACATGGCTGTAGGATTTCTTTCAGACAGGTAATGTTCTGTTTTAAAACAATTTTAATCACGCAAAGCTGATGTAGATTGTGCTGTATTATCAATGAGTAATATGCACAGATGCACACCTAAATCTTCCGGGGAAAGATTGATGTGATTATTTTCAGTTTCATAAGGGACCTTTTACAGCATCGATAATGTAGATTTATATTTAGGTTAACAACAAAAAATCAGTAAATAGCTCTATTCCTCCTAGCCTGCTTAACTGAGCTGAAGGGTGTTTGTATATTCACATTGGTTAATTTTTGAACAATGAAAACCTGTCACGCGCTCCCTATACTGTTTACCATACTGCTCTGTATATATTCTGTGGGAAATAGCATGTGAGTATGGCTTAATGTAATTCAGTACAGTAGTCGCTTTAGGACAAAGTGTGTTAGAGAGTGAGACCAGCGGTCTTTGCATGCATGAAATATTGCACATTATGACAAGTTCTGCTTGCTACACAACTAAAAACGTGCTAAATAGAATACAGTTTTTCATTCAGAATTGAAGCATTATAAAGTTTTTTAACTGGTGAATGACATGATCTAGTGGGTTTTCTACTGTCATCATTACGATGCGCATTCATGATTTCAGGAGGCGTGGCTTTGGATGACAGGGGAGGTGTTTTCAAAGCTATTATGCTAACGGTTAGCATTTTGGCAGATCACCTACTGCACCTTTAAGTAGGATTGTATACTCCAAGAACAAAAAAAAGCAAAAAAAAAAAAACAATAACTAATGACAAATATTTCTTCAAATGTTTTGGCCCATATTTGAATCTATTTATTTACTTACGTATATTTATTACAATTACGTATAATTGTGCAAATATATATTTATTGAGTGACTCGCAGTTTCAGACCTGTGCATTAGACCTGTTCCAGAAAAATGCCCAGGTCTGCTCTAAATGTACATCTTATTTAAAGTTATAGCTTTTTTTGGTGTGTTTTTTTCACACTATTTACTATAATATTTTTTTCTTTTGGAGAAAGTCTTATTTGTTTTATTTTGGCTAGAATAAAAGCATTTTAATTGTTTTTAAAACCATTTTAAGGCCAATATTATAACCCCCCTTAAGCAATATTTGTTTTTGATTGTCCTCAAAACAAACCATCGTTGTACAATGACTTGCCAAATTACCCTAACTTTACCCTAATTAACCTAGTTAAGCCTTTAAATGTCACTTTAAGCTGAATACTAGTATCTTGAAAAATATCTAGTCAAATATTATGTGCTGTCATCATGGCAAAAATAAAATAAATCAATTACAAATGAGTTATTAAAACTATTATGTTTAAAAATGTGTTGAAAAAAATCTTTGTTAAACAGAAATTGGGGAAAAAAACATACAGGTCTAAAAATTACTTCAACTGTTGTTCAGTAAATGCATATTAACATCTTCAGGTACAACCTAATGGCCCATTTCCACTGAGTGGTACGGATCGGTTCGGTACGCTTTTATGGCCGTTTCCACTGTCAAAAGCGTACCAAACCGTACCGTACCACTTTTTTGGCACCCTTTCGAAAGGGTACCAAAGACGAGAAAGGGTACCAAAAGGTGGAGCTACACGCGCAGCTGAACGCTGTTTGGTTTACAGAGATACGTCTCGATCTCGTGGAGCTAGCCAGAATCAAAACAATGGAGCCGCCATGTTTTTAAATACACAGCCGAGACAACTATATGCATTATAATAACGAGTAATGAATGACCCGGGCTCAAAACAAACCTTGTTGTTGTCTTGATGAACAGCCACAAAGCCAAGAATCTGCCGTGTCCTGTTGATGTTTTACGAGACCGTCTAAAAGTGCGAGCGGTTTTCGCTTTCTCCAGGGAGCTTGCGATCGCGTCTAGATTTGATATAACAAACTTCTTGAACTGATGATAATAATGTGTGTGTGTGATTAATGAAGCGTCTTCGACATCTGATCCATTCAGAAAGAAAAGGACAAACGCAAGAGTGAAGCGCGGAAAAAAGGAGAAGCCCAACAAAACACAGAAGCAAATAGTTTCAGCAACCTGAACAATCTGCCATGAACAAATCATCAACATGTTTATCATCACCTTTTGGACTATTATGAACTCGAGAATTACTCTCTAACAGAGGCTACATGTGCTGCTGAAGATGAAGAATACAGATGAGAGGTTAGCTTTGACTGTGGGCTACTGTATATATTGCGTGTTGTTTGAACTCAAATAAGGACTTAATGTCTGCTGTGTGTAGTTTATCTGTAATTGGTAACATATCGGAGACAGTAAGGGTCTGTATGTGTTTATGTAATCCACTGTAATCCACACGTGAGTCCAGCAGCGCTCTCATAGTGGGAAAATGAAAACAAGACCTTTGTTGCAGCACAATAATAAACACAGCGCACTAATAAATGCAACACTGACGACCCATGTCTCCAAATTTTTGTTCTTTCACTTGTTTTGGCAACACAGCGTGGCGTCTCTCTGTCGTCTGAACACTGTAACAGGTCTCTGAAGCTATCATGCATATTAATGAAGTTGCACGTCATGCACAATAGAGCGCGCTGATCGCTGATTTTGAACCAAGTCTTTCTCATGAATTAATGCCGCACCCTCAGAGACGTCATGATGTACTGCCAGGTACAGACAGACACTCTTCACGCTGGATTTACACGCAAGTATCTCATTGCTATGATGTAGCTTCAAAAATTAGTTTCAAACCGGAAGAACGAATTTGCTCAAAATAACGCAAAAACAACCAATTTTCACTTTTTAGTGCAATAAATGTGTCCTAATAGTGTTTATAGCAGAGTAAGACACATAAATGACTGTCAACAGCTCCAAACATGTGTTTTGGTGTTTCGTGACCCTTTAAGATGGTTTTCGAGAAGTGCAGCAATTTCTAGCATTCAAGAAAATCAGTTATGAAACCGCTCCTCGGGTCAGTAAATATAAGACGGTGAAAATCAAAACTCATAACTAGAACAGTAGAGCTGAAGCCACTCGGCAGTCTCTGCCCCGGTTCAGACATGACTCGTTTAAAAGAAGGTTTCCAGAAGACACTATGGCCTACATCAGGACATTTTCTTGCTTTTCGTGAGGGTATTTACAGAGTGCAGAAGTGGGACAGCGCTCAGGAGATAACACAGCTCTGTGTACAGCAGAGAGAATCTCACAACACGAGCACAAATCAACACGCTGTTACAGTAAACACATGAGCATGTGCAAAAACAAGGCAATCAAAGATTGTAGTTCTCTCATGTACTGTACTTTGTCGTGCTACTGTTTTTCATCCATTCATTTATTTTCCTTTGACTTATGCCGCGGTCACACTGAAGATGATTATGCGAAACTTTGTTGTACGGTGTCGCTAAAATGGTGGGATCAAACAAAATGATTAGACAAAAAAAAAAGTGAGCGATTGGTCTACATTTTAAATTTTGGTACAGAGAGGTCATGTTTTGATCTTTGATTGGTCTCACGCAGTCATGTGATGCGATTTCGCAGGTCAAAGTTCACCAAGCTTGAATTTTTAAAACTTGTCGCATGAGCTTGCGTTTTTGGTTTGTCGCATTTGCTTGCGCATGAATGGAAGTCTATGGGGCAAAAAGTGCAGTGTGACCGCAATTCAGTCCCTTATTTATCAGGGGTTGTCACAGCGAAATGAACCACCAACTATTCCAGCATATGTTTTACACAGCGGATGCCTTTCCAGCCGCAACCGATTACTAGGAAATACTCATTCACTTTCATTCACACTCATACACTGTGGTCAGTTTAGTTGATTCATTCACCTATAGCGCATGTGTTTGGACTGTGGCGGAAACCGGAGCACCCGGAGGAAACCCACACCAACACAGAGAGAACATGCAAACTCCACACAGAAATGCCAACTGGCCCAGCCAGGACTCAAACCAGCGACCTACTTGTTGTAAGGTGACAGTGCTAACTACTGAGCTACTGTGCCGCTCCTACTACTGTTTTACTCTGCGCAAAAATTGCAGAAGCTGATTAGATTTAAAAGGTGATGACTTGCATAAACGTCTTAAATCAGGGTTTCTGCGGGGTCTTAAAAAGTCTTAAAGTCTAAAATTAAAAAATCTAAATTTAAGGCCTTAAAAAGTCTTAAATTAGTTGTTCTAGGTCTTAAATATTTTTGTACAGGTCTTAATTTTCTGATGTCTATGTAACGCTATATCTAATGCTCATTTAAATGCTTTTTTGTTGTTGTTGTTTGGTTTTCGTGGTGTTGTAGTTCTTCATTTCACTAGTCCAATTGTAATTTGCGGTATCACAACTACAAATGATGCCGACATGCAATAGCCAATCAGCTGTCTGCTATTATACTCCGTGCGCGCGGCGAATGTGACGTCATTCTGTTTGCGGACGTTCACTTTGGGTGCGTGCGACATGGTTTCGACTGGCGGAGCTCATGTAATGTTTTGAGACTCGAGTGAACAGTTCGCGCGGCGCCGTATTTGAGTTGAATATGAAACACTTTGAAGAGATTTTGTCTGAAACGGGTATGACTGTACACACATCTTCTTTATGATCCGTCCATGCGTGATCATATATTGTATGTTTTTGTTTTTATTCTTGCCATTATAAAAAATATAATTGTAGAGCAACCCAAGTTCTGTTGCCATTAATATTTTACTTTAATAGGTAGAACTGTCAGAGATATGAACAAAAGGAAGTGATGCATCATTTAGAATTAAAAATGTTTTTATTTAAAATCTTGAATGGTTATAAAAATCTTTAGAATAAATGAAAAAAAAAGAATAAAAACAATTATCTTAAATGATATTAATGATATGACCTAGTTCTGGAAACTTTCTACTTCTCTGTTTATCTGTCTGATTTTACTGTCTGTTTGTTTGTTTGTTTTTTTCTGTAGTTCAATGGTGCATCCAACCTGTCTTTAGTACTGTTCAATTTGAATACATTTATTTTACCACTAATTTTTGTGATTTTGTATTTTGTCTTTGTGTATGCGTGTTTTTGATATTGTGATATAGGTCTTTAATTTAATACTTGATCTTAAAAAGGTCTTAAATTTGACATTACGATATCTGCAGAAACCCTGTAAATTTCTCTGCATTTTATAAACAGCCTCAATTTGCTATTTTTTTTTTCTTTTCAAGTTATAAACCCCCCCAAAAAAGTGTCAAATAAATTTTCATAACAGACATGTGCGATAAATTATATTTGTTTTATAAATTGGTTGTGCAAAAATGTGCAGAAACTGGCACAGACAATGCAGGAAAAAAAATTGAAGTTCTGTCATGTACTCTGCTTTTCCATGCTACTGTTTTACTCAGCATTAGGCCTGTCACAATAATCAATATATTGACTTATAATGCAATGCTTGGATTGCATTATAAGTGATTATGATTGAATGCCTCAATCATTTTTTGCCATTGCAATATATACAGTGCTCAGCATAAATGAGTGCCCCCCATTTTGAACATGAATATTTTTATCCATTTCTCAGTGAATATAGGCAATGTATTTTGGTGTATTTAAACAAAACAGATTTATTCAGAATCAGAATCAGTTTTATTGCCAAGTGTGCTTCACACACACAAGGAATTTGTTTTGGCAACAGAAGCTTCCAGTGTACATAAAGTGACAAGTGACAACACAAAATTAAATACAAGAAAGAAAAGGCAATAAACATTAAACAGAGATGCAGTCGGTCAAAAAGATCAGGATGTTGAGTTGTATGTACAGATATGCTGAAAATATACTGGTTATAAGGTGCTGTGTACAAGTGCGTATGAGAAAGTATTGCACGTTTATTGCACAGTAGGGGAATATTTAACTGTTCATGAGGTAGATGGCCTGAGGAAAGAAACTTTTCCTGTGTCTGGCTGTTTTTGTGCTTGGTGCTCTGTAGCGCAGACCAGACGGTAACAGTTCAAACAGGAAGTGTGCTGGGTGTGAGGCGTCCAGAGTGATTTACGAGCCCTTTTACTCACTCTGGAAGAGTACAGTTCTTGAAGTGTAGGAAGGGTAGTGCCAGTGATTCGTTCAGCAGTCCGGACTATTCGCTGTAGTCTACGGAGGTCGGTTTTGGCAGCTGAGCTGAACCAGACAGTGATTGAAGTGCAGAGGATGGATTGGATGACAGCTGAGTAGAACTGTACGAGCAGCTCCTGTGGCAGGTTGAACTTCCTCAGAGACTGAAGTACAGTCTCTGCTGGGCTTTCTTTACAATGGAGTCAATGTGAATGTCCCACTTCAGATCCTGAGAGATGGTGGTGCCCAGGAACCTGAATGACTCTACTGCAGCCACAGTGCTGTTCATGATGGTGAGTGGGGGGAGTGTAGGGGGGTTTCTCCTAAAGTCCAATATCATCTCCACTGTTTTAAGCGTGTTCAGCTCCAGGTTGTTGTATCTGCACCACAAAGCCAGCTGCTCCACCTCCTGTCTGTATGCAGACTCGTCACCGTTCCGGATGAGGCCAATAACAGTAGTGTCATCCGCAAACTTCAAGAGCTTAATGGAGGGGTATTTTGCAGTGCAGTTGTTTGTGTACAGGGAAAAGAGCAGTGGGGAGAGAACACATCCCTGGGGGGCACCAGTGCTGATGGTGCGGCTGTCGGATGTGATTTTGCCCATTCTGACTAGCTGTTGTCTATCTGTCAGAAAGCTGGTGATCCATTGACAGACAGAGCTAGGGACAGACAGCTGGGTCAGTTTGTTCTCGAGCAGTGATGGGACGATGGTGTTAAAGGCAGAACTGAAGTCCACAAACAGTATCCTTGCGTAGTTCCCTGGTTTGTCCAGATGTTCTAGGATATAATGCAGTCCCATGTTGACTGCATCATCCACAGACCGGTTTGCTCTATAGGCAAACTGCAGGGGGTCCAGCAAAGGTCCAGTGATGTCCTTCAGATAAGCTAGCACCAGTCTTTCAAATGACTTCATGGCCACAGATGTTAAGGCAACAGGTCTGTAGTCATTGAGTCCTGTGATCTTTGGTTTCTTTGGTATTGGGATGATGGTGGAGCATTTGAAGCAGGATGGAACTTTGCGCTGTTCCAGTGATCTGTTGAAGATCTGTGTGAAAATGGGAGCCAGTTGGTCCGCACAAGTTTTCAGACAGGCTGGTGAAACACCATCTGGACCTGGTGCTTTTCGTCTCCTCTGTTTACTGAAGATCTGACACACATTATCCTCACTGATCTGAAGTGCCGGGGTGGAGAAAGGAGATGGCTGGAGGTGTTGATGGCTGTTTACTGATGATCTTATGCCCATTATCCTCACTGATCTGAAGTGCCGGGGTGAAGAAGGAGATGGCTGGAGGTGTTGATGGCTGTTTACTGAGGATCTGATGCCCATTATCCTCACTGATCTGAAGTGCAGGGGGTGAGAGGGAGATGGCTGGAGGTGTTGATGGCTGTGTAGGGAGATGGTCCGGGTGGGTGTGAGGTGTCTGGTCAGAGGTGTCAAATCTACAATAGAAGATATTCAGCTCGTTTGCAAGATGTTTGTTGCAGTCGATACTGGGGGATGGCGTTTTATAATTTGTGATGTCTTTCAGGCCTTTCCACACTGATGCAGGGTCGAAAACTGGTTTTGCAGCTTTTTGGCATAGCTTTTCTTGGCCACACCAATCTCCTTTGTCAGTGTGTTCCTGGCCTGATTGTATAAAATCCTGTCCCCGCTCCTGTAGGCATCCTCTTTTTCATGACGAAGCTGTCTAAGTTTTGGTGTAAACCATGGTTTATCATTGTTAAATGATAAGTAGGTCCTGGTAGGGATGCATAACTCCTCACAGAAACTGATGTATGATGTTACAGTCTCTGTGAGCTTGTCTAGGTTGGTGGCTGCAGCTTCAAAAACACTCCAATCAGTGCATTCAAAGCAGGCTTGTAAGACCTGCTCTGTGTCGTTGGTCCATCTCTTAACAGTCCTTAATACTGGCTTAGTAGTTTTAAGTTTTTGCCTGTAAGTTGGTATAAGATGAACCAGGCAGTGGTTGGAGAGTCCTAGAGCTGCTCTGGCGACGGAGTGAAATGCATCCTTTATTGTGGTGTAGCAATGATCCAAAATGTTATTGTCTCTGGTGGGGCATGTGATGTGCTGTTTGAATTTAGGCAGCTCGTGTGTGAGTTTTGCCTGATTAAAGTCACCGAGAATGATAAAAGCAGAGTCCGGGTGTCGTTGTTCAGTCTCTGTGATCAGATCAGACAGCTGTTGTAACGCAGTCCTCACGTGTGCTTGTGTTGGAATGTAAACACAGACGAGAATGAACAAGGAGAACTCTCGCGGTGCATAAAACGGCTTACAGTTAATGAAAAGCGCTTGCACATCAGGACAGCACATCTTCTTTAACACAGTTACATCCGTACACCACCTCCTGTTGATGTAAAAGCATGTCCCACCACCTCGTGTTTTGCCCGTTGACTCCGTATCGCGATCTGCTCTGTACAGCTGAAAGTCCGGTAAGTGTAATGCGCTGTCTGGAATGGCTTCGTTCAGCCAGGTTTCTGTGAAACACAGCGCAGCAGAGTTGTTAAAGTTCTTGTTTTCGCGTGAGAGCAGAAGTAGTTCGTCCATTTTGTTAGGAAGCGAGCGGAGATTCGCTAGATGAATGCTAGGCAGCGCCGTTCTGAAGCCGCGCTGTCTCAGCCTGACGAGCGCACCGGCTCTTTTTCCACGCCTCCGGGTCTTGTATTTCTTCCACAAAGAAATCAAAATCCAGTTGGTGATTAGTTGGTGTGCACTGCCGAATGTTCAGCAGCTCGTCCCTGGTATAACTGATCGTGTTTGATAAACATAAAACAGGACAGACTAACAGAACTAGTGTAAACACTGAAGAGCTCCACACCGAGGCAGCCATCCGCGGCGCCATCCTGAGATGCTTCATATTTCAACAGATATATTTAATAAAATAATCAGGC
>CAIGQZ010021214.1:11733-26560 GCA_903798205.1 Danio tinwini
ACACACACACACACACACACACACACACACACACACACACACACACACACACACACACACACACACACACTATGGCCAATTTTGGTTACCCAGTTTACCTACTGTATAGCGCATGTCTTTAGACTGAGGGAGAAACCAGAGCAGCCAGAGGAAACCCATGAGGAGAACATGCAAACTCCACACAGAAGCTCAGCCAGTACTCAAACCAGCGACCTTCTTGCTGTGAGGCGGCAGTGCTAACCACTTTAGGTTTTTAGTGTTGACTAGCATGTACTGTAACTTCAATGAGTTATCAAATTCATTTGTGCAGTCTTGTCAAATTATTATCTGATTAATCTCATATGTAGTGTCACTGATAAAACAAATATGATCAAGAAGTCATGACAACAAGGGTGGTGGCACAGTGGCTGAAATGGTTACATTGTCACCTCACAGCAAAAAGGTCACTGGTTCGAATCTCGGCTGGACCAGAGGACCTTTCTGTGGAGAGTTTGCATATTCTCCCAGCGTTCATGTGGGTTTCTTCTGGGTGCTCCAGTTTCACCCACAGACCAAAGTCATGTGGTATACGTGAATTTATTAAGCTTGTTAAGTTTATTAGTTACACATATGTCATTCCAATTCTCTGAGATATTCATTCATCAGACCATAAATGAAGAGATTTAAGATAAAATCTGAGAGTATCTCCATAGACAGATGTTTTGATAGTGTTTTGGTTCCTTTTCTAGACTTTGAATATCTTATGATAACTCTTGCTGTCTATTGAGGACAAGGGAGCTCTCAGATTAAACTAAATTATCTTTATTTGTGTTCTGTACATAAACAAAGGTCCCAGAGGACTGGAATGATATGAGGTTTTTTAATAACAGAATTTTCATATTTGGATGGGTAAATCCTTTAAATCATTGTTATATTGTAGAATTAATGTGGCTTAAAGAATGTAAGGTATCAATTTCTTGTAAGTATTGTAGGCTATTTTGTGTTTTCTAACTTTATTAGCAATAAAGCTCTTAATTGTGCTGTTGTTCATTGTTAAAGGTGCAGTATGCAAGTTTGACACCTAGTGGTTGAACTAGGTATTGCACTTCTAAATCAAAACAAAGGCAAGCACAGGTTGCCAGATTGAGAACAGGAATGAGTGATTTAAACTGTGTTCTCTATAAAAGCAACAACACTTGATAGAAGGAATATTTTCCATATTAAAAGGAGTTTTTGTCCTAACAAACATCTCAAATTGATATATTAGAAACGGCTTCTATTTCTCACAGGTGAACAACAGAAAACTAAGACAATGATCACCTCAGGTAAACCTCATGTGCTTTATTTAGTGTTAAATGCTAACAATGTTAGTTTGAATGCCATTTACATGACATTTATTGCCATATACTGAAAGCAGCAGCAGATAGTTCACCTCAGATCTTTAAAATAAAATAAATAGTTTAAAATTGAACTTGAGAAGTAAACGCATATGAGTGATTCAACATCTACATTTAATAATGTTAAAGAGGCTTAATATGTATTAAAAAGATTATAAACCTTAACATTTCCTGGGTGAGTGAGTGCATATTCTGTGCTTCTGAAAGGCTATATTAAAATTTCTGTTGTGTTTTGCTCATAAATTGCTCATAACTGCATATCTCGTCACGAAGTGTGTTAGGACACGCGGTTACAATGTAACCTGCTCACCTTATGTTTACGTTTGTAATATTTATATCATTTGCTAATTAGGAACTTCATGTGGAACTGAATCTGTTTCTCATTTTAGGGTCTGTTACTGTCCACCCGAGGTCGCATTTTGGTCACGAACACATGCTTTTAGAGCCTTTCTGAATGAATGAATAAATGAATGAATGAATGAATGAATGAATGAAATACACAAATTTTCGCCAAGGAAACCAGGGGTGCTGAAATATAATTGGCTAAACTGGCATTGGTCAGGTTAAAAATCCAGCACGGAAAACACATTTTCAAAGCAGAATATCTGACTTCAGCATTGCTTTTCAGATAAACAAGAATGTTCACCTAGCATGTTTCTTAAATATCTGCAAAAATATTATTTTTTAATAAATATAAAAATATTAAGTAAAGTGAGGCAGTATTTGACATTGACTATCATTTGATTATTTGTAAGTTATAGTAAAAGTTATCATTTTTATCCGAAGTGATTTTATTAAAGTGGTTCAAAAAAGAATAATCAGCTGTTTTTGTCAGTAACAAGTTTGGCACTGTGTATATAATATCCTCTCATCATAGGTTCAGCCAATCTGACCAGCTGCAAGCACCGAAAAGTTTGTGATAACAAGGATTATTGGTCCGGACAGCCAAATGGAGGCTGTGCGCTTCCTTATACAAGGCCAATTCAGTGTAACAGCCGCTGCACTTCCACATCAGAGAAACCAACCGAAAATCTGCTGCTAAGTGTTTTTCGGGACTGACTGAAGTGTGTTAAATAACTAGAATCCCCTTTCCTTGGAAGGATGTGCAGAAGTCTTCCACGCACACTTGGAAACATGCGCACACATGACCGCCTTGACTCTTTTGTACTGATTGTGAGGGCGGCAATGGTCTGGAAAGCAGACGTATCTGGTGTTGAAATTGAATCCGGTGCTGCGTTTGCAAGGGAAAATCCAAAGTGACAGAAAAGCAGATAATAGGTTTGCTGTAGCTTCACGCCTGAATGTATGTCCACACAGGGCAATTTCTAAAACAATGCAGTGCTTGACGTTTTTATGACAGCCTTTTTTATTGTACTTTTCCCATTACGCTCATGTGCACTATACACTTCAGTCAGACGTCTCCAAAGCGTTCAGTTATCTTAACTCCCCCACTCCTCCGGTGTGAGAGAATCTCATCAGTCCTCCTTTCTCCCCCTTCTCTCCCCTGATACCCACCCATTACTTCCTCCACTTTCATTTCCGACATCTTTGCACTTTTCTGTCCTGTGCTTTTGAGTTCCCCCCCTCCTAACTTTTGCTTCCTTCTATTAATGCCACCCCCCCTTTTCCTCTCCATCGCTGGATTGTCTCTTTCTCTCTGAAATGTTTTTGAGCCTCTCTCTTTCTCATTACTTCCTCTTTGCTTATCTCCCTTGTGTTCTCTCTGTTTTACGCTGTCTGTTTCTCTCCGTCTCGATCTCTCCCTCTCTTTCTGACGGTGACCTTGAAGGTTTTCCCTGCGCTGTGTGTTCAGACACAAAAGCACTCTCCTCTCTCCCCCCGCTCTGTTTTCCTCACGCAAACTCAACTTGCCTGCCTGGGATCCTGTAATGCCCCCACTCATGTTTCAGCTTTTAAAACTTCAGGAATACAATGGAAATATGATTCATTACATCTAAATCTGATAATGGCATATCAAACCTGAAAGAGTATCTTCTCTTTGTTTTATAATAAGAAGTAGTTGATGGAAATCGCATAAACTTTCAACTCATCTTGTAATTCACCTAAATGGTTCAGACATTAGTTGAGGGCCAGTGTTTTTAGACATGGTCAAAAGAATTGGTAAGTAAGGAATACTGTTTAATCTGTGCTGATGCAACTGTCTGGGTTTGTTTTGCTGTTATGACTAAATGGCTGTATATTTTGCTTATTCTATGACTTCTGAAATAAATATTGATTTGTGTAGTATGTGAGGATAACTTTGACCAGATCTTTATACAGAATTAAAGTATAAAAGTTAGTAATATTTAAGGTACACTTCTATTATCGATGTGCATCTCAGAACTGAAGCTGATACGATACACACCTAAATGCATATGATACGATACACAATACGATAAATTAAAGATACATATGGAGCAGCTACCGATACGATATGATTCACGCCATCTCGATGCTGTATGATCTAATATTGATTCGCAGTATGAGGCAACATCAAAAATATGATTTTTTAAAAACTGTCAAGCTAAGCTCAGTTCCTCTAAAAAGGACTAACAGGATTTCAAGAGGAGCACATGCTTATGATTGACTGCAGCCGGTCCCGCATTAACTAATGTATGATCCACCAATCAGATGAATCCTAACTCACTATAAATAACTAGAGCTTTTTACCTAAGCCATCTTTGTGTTAAAGAATCCCCCCTTCCACCCCTACTCCGCCTCTCTTTTACCTCGACAGTGATTAGCACTGTTGGCTCACAGCAAAAATGTCACTGGTTCAAGTCTTTACCTAGCCAAGTTGACATTTTTGTGTGGAGTTTACATGTTCTCTCATGCTTGCATGGTTTTCCCCAGTGTTCTCCTGTTTTCTCCCACAGGCAAGACATGTGATATAAGTAAATTAACCAAACCAAATCGACACCATAGAAGAGCACTCAATCAGCAGTATATCTCTCCACAGTAACTCCTAATTGCTATTTGCTATAACAAGCAGGGAAGTTCTTGAGATCTACCTGAGCTCAAACTCCACTCTCGCTCTGCTAATGGGAGGGAGCCCCAGGCTCGAGGATCTCATGAGCTCAGGGCTCTCTCCCGGGACAGCATGCCAAACACGCTCTTTAATCAATCATCAGGTAAGTGTGACTCTTGAGTGCGCATGTGCAGAGCTGTGCTCATTTACTTGTTCACCTCTGACAGAAAAATGACAGATAGAAAATATACCTGTGGTGGTTATGCACTGAGGGAGACAAAATGGCTCAGTCTGAAATTGAATACTTCCATACTATACAATACGCTAAAAACAGTATGTGAGTCGAGTAGTTTGTTCGATTTAATAGAATAGCCGAATGACCTTCTACTTCTGGCAAGATTTTAAAGTGCGTATCTCATGCACGCTGCGCTATCCCATGGTGCACCGTTAGAGACTTCATGAATGAGAGTGAATCGATGCAATTGATGTGAGTAGGTCTTGTGATCATGACAAAATGGTGAATGTAGTACGTCCAAGTTCCATTCATACTACTCACATTCATACTGTATAGAGCATGCTTTTCTAACATTCGAGTATTACGTTTAAATTCAAATGCAGTACCTACTTAGTAATAGGCGATTTCGGACGCAGCCAATGTCTCAAATACATTAAAAACCACAAATATTTTTGTTATTTCCCATGGTGGAGTAACTGGTTTATGATCAACATTAGGAACTTAATCCCTGCTACACCTCAAGTGAGTGTTGTGATATGTCATGATCATGCAACAGCGCTAATGACAGAAACCGTTTAGAGAGGAAAAATCATGACATTGGACCCACATTCAATTATTTATTTTCTTTTCGGCTTAATCCCTTTATTAATCAGGGGTCGCCACAGCGGAATGAACCACCAACTTATCCAGCATATGTTTTGCGCAGCGGATGCTCTTCCAGCTGCAACTCATCACTGGGAAACACCCATACACTCTCATTCACACATATACGGACAATTTAACTTACCCAATTCACCTATACCGCATGTCTTTGGACTTGTGGGGGAAACCGGAGCACCCGGAGAAAACCCATGCGGACACAGGGAGAACATGCAAACTTCACATAGAAATGCCAACTGACCCAGCTGTGGCTCGAACCACCTTCTTGCTGTGAGGCGACAGCGCTACCCACTGCGCCACCCTATTATTGGACACTTTAAAATAATAAAAGTATAGCACATGAGTAGATTTTTATAGATGCAGATATATTATAAAAAATGCATCATTATTAATGTACCAAACAAAAATCTGGGAAAAACATTGTTCACACAAAGAAAAAAAAAACTTTTTTCCGAAAGTATGTTGCAGATATTTTGTGAGAGCCATTATCGGCCAATCAGAATCAAGCATTTTAGAGAGCAGTGTAATAAAACGATACACAAGTCCCTACAAACTTTATCAGCCTGTCTTGCTGATTAGAGCTGACACTTCATGTCTTTTAATTTCCCTTGTAACGGGTGATGTGATTGTTATGCGCTGAAAACAACTGATTGGAATTTGTTATTGAATCAAGGCCAATTAATTTAGCACCACATGTGACACGTGATACAAACACAAGCTTTTCGTGCAAATCATTGTGCTGAGCAATAGTATTTTAATCGATCAGTTCTCAAATTTTAAAGCTAAACCAGAACACAGTAGCAATGTTTATCATCAGTTAATGGTTATTGTGGCATCTTGCTTTTCTGCTTTAGTGGAGCTCATAAATAATAGCTCCTTACAAAAGGTCACCTCTCTATTGTTTTCAAATGAGAGCGGTGGACATGTTTGGGCTCTATGTCAGGTGGCAACACCCTCAAGAGCATATTTTTGCATACCCTAATGAGAGTTGGCCAAGTAGATGAAGGTAATTGAATGAAACAATACCTGGGTATGAGGAGACGAGAGCGTTATCACACAGCTCTGTAATTAGAAAGCACTTTCTAGGTTATATATTTTTTTTATTTCTTCGTCTTTCTCTTTTCATGATAAACCAAGTCAAAGACAACCTCAAGCTATGGGTTCATATCTTGCTCTTATGTGTATATTGGTTAATTAACTCAAACACTAATTTAGATTACATCTGTTCTGGTTTTTCTTTGAGTTGTCCTCTACGAAGCAGCGGTGGGTTACAAGAGGTACCACCTTGCATAACATAATTCATCACATTCACATATTCACAGTTATATGAATTGGTGGAACAGTATCTATAAATCACGTTATGTATGTAAGGACTTTGTTAGCGCTGAATTGACTTTGAATATCTTTCCTGCCTGTTTTTGTCGGAAATTCTGAAAGTCAGCTCAAAGTGGCAATTAAAGACACACTGCAGTGACCCACTGCAAGAACTTTTGTACTGCACATAAACTTTCACAGAAGTTTCGTCCTTCTAGCCTTAGTGAATTTGCTCCTCTACTTTAAATACAGTGCTGGAAATCTGTGCAACATGATCCTGTGACTGAACCATCCATCTGTCTCCAAAATCACCGCTAAAATCCCAGCCTTTGGGCATGCTCTCACTCATGTGGTAAATAGTCTGGCATTAGCAGAATTACGAATTCAACCATGTTCCATCAGTCTTGGTGTAATCAAGGGCTTGAGCCTCGGGTCAGTCGCATGTGCGCGCATGTGTGTGTGTTTGTGTGTCAATAAGCCTGTATCAGTGATATGATGGCAGCAGCAGCTGCTTGAGCCCAAGGACATCAACATTCTCTGTGCTGTCTAGAGCTGTGATTCACAACCAGGGTTACATGTAAACATGGTCCAGCAGGTACTTGAAAAGATTAAGAAGAATTAATTTTAATGCAAATTGCCAAAGTTAGAACGTTGCATTTTGATGTCTGCTTCAAATAAAAAAAGTATATAAATAGTAAGCATATAAAATGCATGTGGTGTCTACTGTATGTTAATATACTTTATATGTTAATATGATGTTATATATTTAATATATTTTAATATGTTTTAATATATTTAAATTACATTTAAAATGAAATAGTTATAAAACTGCTGATGTAATAATATTCCATCATCATTCATTTAAAGTGAAATTATGTACAAATGTAGCAGCATACTTTTTACAGTGCTGGGTTGTGGCTGTAAGGCCAACCAACATGTAAAAAAACATGAGTAAGTTAGTGAAGCAAAATATTTCTGACCTGTAAAAATCTATTAAAAATAACTCATCATGCTGAATATTATATTATTTCAATATTATAATATTATAAATCAATATTTAGTGGATTTACCATGATTTACAATCACAGTAAACTGTGTGTGTGTGTGTGTGCGTGCGTGCGTGCATGCGTGTGATTTTGTGAGTGTGTGTGTGAGAGACTCTGGAGCACAAAATCACTCTAAGGTTAAATATTTTGGAATTTGAAACTGAGATTTATACATTATCTGAAAGCAGAATCGATAAGCTTTGCATTAATTAATAGTTTGTTAATATATTAGAACATACAACTATGTGAAAATGTGGAGTTCGAAGTAAAATTTTTTTGAGAAAAATAACCTTTAAAGTTGTCCAAATATTTGCACATTACATAATTAGTTTTTTATATACTTATGCAGGAAATGAACAAAATGTATTTATGGAACATGATCTTTACATAATATTTAAATGATTTTGGCCTTAATCATTTTGACTGGTACGATGCACAGTTCTCGATTCCTACAGTACAAACACACCCTGGTTTTGTTGTCCAGGGTCACAAAAGTGGCCTGTCACATCTAGAATGATCTAGAGGTTTTTTCGCTAAGAGCTGTGGATCATTTGTAACCACCTTCACTGGTCTCTGTACCTCCTGTCTCTTTCACACTTTAACCTCCTTTGTCTTGCTCTCTCACTGCTGTATATTTAATTGTCTGCTGGATGAAAAGCCAGGCCCCATTTGCAATTACTGTAAATTAAGTGCACAATAAGGATTAAGATCCATTTCGCAACCATCTTTAATTGCACCCTGCCAGTGTTGCTTTCTTTCCTCAACAGCATTAGGAATGAGTTTGGGTTTGATGGAGCGATCTGCCGTTCAGCGCCTTTCTGGCATCACACTCCTGCCTGTGTTTGTTCTCTATCAAAATTCTCTCCGCTGAGTCCTTTACCAGGCAGACAGCGTGATGAGCCACCTGATTGGTTGGCATGTATGCCGTAATCAGTTAAATGACAGACAGGCTCACAGCTGCACAGTGCAAGCTAAGCCAATTGTGTTACAATTAGAGGCAGCTATTTTAAGTTCCTGAGCACAAGATGGCTTTCAGATGAATAATTTGGCCCGCAGGCATCATCATTATGCAAAGGCTTTGAAAACTTGTTTGTTCCTCTGTTTAATTGAGCCACTCTGCCCCCCTGCTTTCTCTCCGGTCCAGGACGGGGGATGACTAGGACACATTTTAGGACATCATCCTGAATGCCACCCATGTACAGATGAGTCATGTGATTAGTGCCTCTGTGGCACCGCGGCTATAATTTGTAGCGCGAGAGAGCTTGACCTTTCGTAATGGGCCTTTGTGGATCTGAGAAAAAGGGGAACCGATATTACACCGGCTCTCTGAAGCGAGCGCAACACGCCGCCAATTGGGAACAATATCAGGAATGGAGGGAAGGAAAGTGCTGAGCCGAGGAAAAGAACCTGGCTCTCATTGCAAAGAGGTGAAGTGGAGGCAGAAACGGTGTCACTTAATCCGCACTTGTGTCAAATGTTGATTTGACAGAGCCACTGGGCCGCTGTGCAGACGAAAGGTCATCTATACCTGCCCTAATTCAACTAGCCACCCTGCCTTTCACTTCAGTGTTGGGGATTGATTTGGCCAAGAGGTCGAGACCTTCTCCGGGACCTTGGTTTGTGTTCTGCTGCCAGGAGATGAGATATTAGACCACTGTTTGAAAGAGAACAAAACCCTTTCTACACACTAACACCATCTGTCAACCCTCGGCCACATCCAAGTTTTTTGAGTTAATCTGTTTAAAAGACTTTTCGAGAGGTGAGCTTTTAGTTTTCTGCTTTTTCCCTGTTGTAAAGACAGCATATGTTGTGTTTAGCATGCAGAGGCTGCAAAACCAACTTTTTTATGTCGGACAAAAATGATAATACCTCATCCAAAGACTTCTCTTTGGGAAGTCTTCTGCTAAATGTCAGCAGAAAGTTCAGTAGAAGTGCAGCAAACACTCAACAACTGCTACCGGCTGCAAGCAGTGATGCTCCCCTCAGTGGCCTGCAGGTGGAGGCTTGGAGAGCCAATCCAACAGGCCTGTCAGAGCTCTGTAATAAAGGACGCTCTCAATCAGGACACATCCACTCCCTTCAGCTCAGCGCAGGCCTTCACAATCACTGCCTGGCGAGCCACGGGAAAGCAAATGAGTTTGCAGTCTAGACATCTGTGCTGCTGGTGGCAGGCTGTAGGCAGGAAAGCCTACTGTGTCCCCACAGCAAATGAGCTGAGTGACTCACTCCATCACAGCCAGGGACTTCCTGTTTGACAATATGATATAGTTTGGACAGGAGTGACGTCTTACCAGAAAGTGAATTTCTCACTGCCATTAGTGGATAGGTGGGTTTCTCTGGTTCAGCGCATGTTCTCACATTTTGCTGTAACTCAAGAATATCTTGCTGCTGAAGTATTTTAAAGTAAAACTCTAAACTCGATCACAAGCCACAGTGATAGGCTGTCGTGTCAAGTTTATTAAGTGAATCACTTCAAATGGTTCTGAATGATTATGTAGTACGTTAGTCTGAAATAAAAGCATTTATATATCTAGCAGTCATTAATTGAAATTAATTGAAAGTCCTGTTTTTAATTCCTGGTATTATAATGTGCTTGGTCAGTTTGATCGAGTAGTGGGAGTCACCTGCCATTCTCGCTTACACCTGCTGTTTAGCATTGTCCCCTTGTGATTGGATTGAGGCAAATGAATCTTAATAACAGGTGTGAACAGGCAGCAAACAAAAAATAATTACAAATAATAACAAGTAAAAAAATCTAAAATAAATAATGAAATATAAATAAATAAGAGACAACTTAAATTTTACTATTAATAGTTAAATGTTTTATGTTCATGAACATAAAACATTTAATTTCATTTTTAAACGTATTTATACTTGTTTTCACATTATAAGTATCAAATTATTTTTAAATATTACATTATAAATATATACATTATCAACATTTATAATATTATTATAAATATAATATATAATAATATAGAATAATTATTATGTATAAAATTAAACAAATCTATATGTTATCAAATTAAAACATTACCAATCAACAAACTTGCAGAAAACGAATACATTTGAAATATTTTATATTTTCAGACCTAAAATAGTGATGGAAAATTATGTACGAAATTATGTATGAAATCAGAATTATTAGCCCCCCTGTTTATTTTTCCCCCCAATTTCTGTTTAATGGAGAGAAGATTTTTTCAACACATTTCTGAACATGATAGTTTCAATGACTCATTTCTAATAACTGATTTATTTTATCTTTGCCATGTAAATAATATTTTACTAGATATTTTTCAACGCACTTCTATACAGCTTAATGTGCCATGTAGGGGTTTAACTAATTAGGTTAACTGGGCGGGTTAGGGTAATTAGGTAAGTTATTGTATAATAATGGTTTGTTCTGTAGACTAACGAACATAAATTAGCTTGAAGAGGGCTTTTAATTTTGACCTTAAAATGGTTATTAATAAATTTAAAACAGCTTTTATTCCTGCCGAAATGAAACAAATAAGACTTTCTTTAGAAGAAAAAATATTGTCAGACATACTGTAAAAATTTCCTTGCTCTGTTAAACATCATTTGGGAAATATTTTAAAAAGAAAACTAATTTAAAGGGGCGCTAATAATTCTGACTTTAACTGTATGTATATTCCAAGCAAAGGTGATGCGGTGGCACAGTGGGTAGCATGTTCGCCTCACAGCAAGAAGGTTGCGTTTCTGTGTGCCGGTTTCCCCCACAAGTTCAAAAGACATGTGGTACAGGTGAATTGGGTGTGCTAAAATTTAACTGTAGTGTATGAGTGTGTGTGTGTGAATGTTTCCACAGCCATATCACCCTGCAGCCCAAGACTCGTTATTCACTGAAGCTAAGCAGGGCTGAGCCTGGTCAGTACCTCGATGGGAGACCACATTGGGAAACTAGGTTGCTGTTGGAAGTGGTGTTAGAGAGGCCAGCAGGGGGCGCTCAACCTGTGGTCTGTGTGAGTCCTAATGCCCCAGTAAAAGTGAAGGGGACACTACACTGTCAGTGGGTGCCGTCTTTCGGATGAGACGTTAAACCGAGGTCCTGACTCTCTGTGGTCATTAAAAATCCCATGACATTTCTCATAAAGAGTAGGGGTGTAACCCCGGTGTCCTGGCCAAAGTCCCTTAATTGGCACTTTCCCATCATGGCCTCCTAATCATCCCCATCCATCGAATTGGCTCTATCACTGTCTCTTCACTCCACCTATAGCTGGTGTGTGGTGAGCGCACTGTCGCCGTTGTCCTGTGGCTGCCGTTGCATCATCCAAGTGGATGCTACACACTGGTGGTGGTGTGAAGAGACCCCCTTCATGATTGTAAAGCGCTTTGGGTGTATGGCCATACACAATAAATGTGCTATATAAATACACATTACACATTCCCAGTGATGGATTGCGCCTGGAAGGGCATCCGCTGAGTAAAAAATATGCTGGATAAGTTGGCGATTCATTCCGCCGTGGCGACCCCAGATTAATAAAAGGACTAAGCCGAAAATAAAATGAATGAATGAATGAATATTTCAAGCAAATACCTATTAATGGCAAATCCAGAGAACTGCTAAAAAAATAAAATCAAATATTTTTCCCCACAAAATGAATGTTTATGAATCAATTAAGCCTTTTTTTATTATACTTTAAAATCAGTAAAAACTTTCCATCAACAAAAGCAAATAAAGAATGAAACTTCCTCTTTTAAATAAATGTATAGTTTTTTTTTTTTCAGCATTAAAGATTAATCGTATGTGGTACCTTTTGACAGTCTCAGTTTTAATACTTGGTCGAGTGTGGGAATGGAAGTATCTGGTGTTAAATTGGCCTTTGTGTGCCGAGGTATATACTGTAACATCTGTATAAAAAGCAGAACAAAAGTAGTTCTTCTCCCCGCTGACCTAGCGCAGTGTCCACTGGTAAAAATCATCCTCTTAAAAGCATTGAAATTGGCTGCATGGGATAAAATGTGCAATTTTCCCTCTGTTCCTTTAAGTATGCTGTTTTGTCTTCATTACAACTGCTCCTCCAGGTTTCCCTTGCGCTTACAAACTCAGGCTGATTGTGTGTCCTGAGCGCCGATCCTGAACCGGGCTGTTTTCTGTACAGCAGAGCCCCATTTCCAAGACCGAGGCGAAGAGCAAGTGTTTGTTATGCAGGTTTAATTATGTCCAGGGGGCCTGAATGTGTAGGCCCTGTGCAGACTCTCCCTCTTTTGCCCTCAATCCACAGCGGACAGGCTTGATGTCTTTTTTCCCCCTCTCCTTTTGCAGTGAGTGAGGCAATTAAAGGTCATATCAATTAGAGCATGTTGCAGTCTCCAGCCTCATTGTAAAACAGCTTGCTTCCGTGTTCGAGGAGTGGGCTGGAATGCTTTGCGTGAGCTGAAACATCTTACTAACTGTGCAGCGATGATGTTTACTGAAAGCAGTAGGCCCTTCGTGATTGAGCGGACATGGCAGTCAGGGCGATGTGATGGAGATTAATGGGGTGATGCTGGGGTTAATGATGGCCCGTCTCAACTGTAATCACACACGTCTAATCCACAGGTTTTTCCTCTGTTGATCAGGGTGATATATTGGTGAAGTTTCATTCTCTGCATAAAACATTGCTTTTTTTTCCTCTTTCAAATTATTCTCCAAGTTACATTTCCATGATTGCAGAACGTTTGATTTGGGGCCAGGCGACAGCGCAGTCTGATTTATTGTGCAGGGTTGCACAACAATCTCAATCTTGGTGAACTTAAAGACTCTTATTTAAAGTTATTTTATGTTTGCAGTTACAGTAACACACCAAACAAGAATTGTTCATCATCAATGGTGGAACTCCACTCCCAATGATGAAACGTCCCAGACAGTACAAACCAATAGGTATTTTATTGACTGCCATGCATGTTTTCACATTACTGGTATTTGTATTGTAGGTGGTGAAGCATTCCAGTTTCTTTGGCAATGGAGTAAGTGCTACCTAGATTCGAGTGAAGCTTAATCAATACAACTTGTGGCATGATGTTGAGAATTTAACAAAACTAAAAATATTTCTGACACAAAAACAGAGGTCTTTGTTTAGGTGCTTACAATGATGGTGAATAAAGCCAAATTTGAAGAGTTTAAATACAGAATTGTGTAGCCATTGATGGAATATTATTCACGCAGTAGGTCTTTTTAGATTATGGGTGTCTTGGGGTTTATGGTGTTATACATCTTCTGGTAACATACAGGTAAATAGTAATAGTAAATACAAGAATAGAAAGATGATACATTTAAATTTGACTGAAATGCAAAAAAAAAGAAATTAGGAACTACAAAATTTAAAAAAAAGTTATATATTTTTGTTTATTTTTATTTTACCAATTTTTTTAAAGTAATATATTTCCCAAACATATTAATTTGGGTATACTGTACAGTGGTCCCTCGTTATTTACGGGAATTACGTTCTAAAAATAACCCGCAAGTAGGCAAAATCCGCGAAGCAGTCAGCTTTATTTTTTTAACATTATTAAAGATGTTTTAAGTTGTAAAACCCCTCACTACACACTTTTTACACTTTTCTCAGACAGGCATTAACATTTTCACACTTTCCTCTCTTGTTTAAACACTCTCAGAGTTCAAACCTTGGTATAAAAATAAGTCCAGTATTATAGAATGAAGCCAAAGATCAAAACCATTTGATCTTCATTTATTTATTCCCTAATGGGAATCTTCTACTTTCCTTTGGCATGTCCAGAAGTTGAACTTTCCGTGCGGTGGTTAGCCTTCCTCTGCCTTTTGGGTGTTACAGCAGGTGCCTTTGACGATGCAGAACATTTCATCGACATTGTGGGGAGAAAACTTGCAAACATACATTACAGCACTTCAGAGTCACTGCTAGCAATCAAAGATTTATATACATTTGGCAAGCTGATGGTGTTCTGTACTTTATAGGAGACATGGCACAGAGGAGATTGATTGACAATGGCTTGCAGCCAATCAGGACACAGAACACAATGCGCTGTAGAAAAAAAAGTCTAATTACACGAAAAACAAAACAAAACTTTGAGGCCATGAAAAGTGAACCGCTTTATAGCGAGGGATCACTGCACACATTTTTGGACCATTGTCTTAAGTTATTTTATTCGATTAGTTTCAGTTTTGACTTATGTTTTATGCAGAAATATAACATTGTATAGCATCCTAGGAAATATTAATTCAAAAGAGAGATTTGTATGTGTGTGT
>CAIGQZ010021652.1:0-10572 GCA_903798205.1 Danio tinwini
AATGAATTTTACCAAATAAATTACAATATTTAAGTAATAACTTATTCATGACTCATATAACTCTTACACAACTCATATATAAAATATACTATTTAAAAATTAAATGATACTATAACTATAATTATTGCCCCAAATTTAAATATTTATAATATAATAAATATAATATAATAAATATTTATAAGAACTACTACTTCAAATAATAATAATTCATAAAAATAAAATAATAAATATAGTAAAATCATATTTATTAGATTGTGTCAAAGCCACTCTATGTGGGTGAACAGGAAAAGGATAAAAAGTAAGCTAACAATATTTCAGTTTGTGGACATATTCAGCGCATCAGGCAGAGCAGTGGTAGAATCCAGGTGCTCTAGTTACATTAAAATCAGGTTCAGTTCAGTTCAGTTTAGTACGAATGCCACTGTTGAAGGACAGTCCACTGAAGAGCAGCTCCACCAACCCTAAGCAAGCAAGCCGATATAATACTATGAAAACAAAATCTAATTATTTCACCAAAATAAATATTGCATGGTTCTGGAACACATATGCAGGCACTCCTTCTGTTTTGAGTTTATGTGATGAGGAAATAACAAGAAAATCCAACTGGCAGGTTTATTTCTAACAGAAAGCACAGCGGAAACCTTTTGTAAATGATAGTTAGTGGACGTTCACAAAATTGAAATAAACTGACTAGCAGCGGGAAAAAACCCTAAGATATAAACACAGGGGGAAATCTGAGACGAAAATAAACTGCAGAAATTAATGCTATAAAATTGCCACCACAGATTCTTTGCCTCTGCTTTCTGAGTGCAGCTGAGCTCTAATGAGGCAGTGTTTGTTAATTAGAAACAAGACCTCCGTAAACACACAACTTACGTAACACAAAAAAGGAGAATTTGTTCAATGGGAGGGTGAAAGGGGTTTTGGCAAAGCACCCTGCTGGAGCTGTCAAATTAAATCTGTCGTTAAACACTTACAGTTCTTAAACGAATTGAGACATAATATCCTCAAAAGCACAAACTGTTAGCCCACATCAAATGGTCACTTTTTAGGCAATGAATTAAGCATAAAATCCAAATGTAATGACCATTTGAACAAATGCATCAATGAATATCAAAAACAGCAATAAAAAGATCTTTTCAAACAAATACTAAAGATAGAATTCCCTAGTGATTTGATTGAATGCCCTAATATTGTCAGTGATTTTGTTGTTTGTTCTTTGATTAGAAGAAAGGTTTAGAGAAAGCCGTTCACACTTGAGATGAATATGTTAATATGTGGTCTGCTCTTTCTTTCTTCTCAATAACAAATTAAGCACTGAAGAAAAATAACAGCAGTGAGAAATGTTTATACATCAAATGCACAAAATGTTTACACATAATCATGCTGACAGCTCATTAAAATGACACAGATTTTTTTTTATTATAAAATATTGACCATTTCAATGTGGCTGTCATTGGCATTTCCTGCTTTTCCGTTTGTCAACATTTCCTGCTTGTTGACAAACTATTTCATAACTGCAACAATAGGCAATTTATTCAAATCTTAATGTTAAAACAGCTGTCAAGATATTATTTATCAATATGTGGCTCTTTTGGGATTTTCGGAAGCTCTAGAAATTAAAAATGTAAAACAGAATATATTTAAGGACTATTTCTATTGTTTATGTCTCTCAAAATGGTCTAGCTGATCCTCCCTGTACACTCAAACCTACTTAAACTAGTTGGCTAGAAAACTGTGAAAAACCTATAGCATTGTAATGTTTCACCAAAGCTATAATGAGACATTAGTTATAGTAATCCAGTAATGCTAAAATTTTTACACAAGTGAAACTAAACAAACCTACTTGAAACAATATAGAGCTTAGCTTATGGTTCTGTGTTAATTCAAGTATGGGCTGACAACAGCTTTCCACACAATTTTCTAGTAAAAGCAACTAGTTTATGTCTGAACCACAAAAGGGTATATAAGAAAAAATAATGACAAGAACGAACTGTGCAAGATAAATTTGTTTTCATTTTAATTTTAACTTCCACTGATTGAGAAAACAATAAAAAAGGGTAATGAAAATGCCCACATTCCGTTCCTTCCTTTTAAAGTACACATGCAATCAAAAGTTAACATTGCTAGTTTTGTGGTAATTCATCTGGGAATGTCCTTAAGAAAAAAATAGTTTGCCTGAAAATGCATTTCCTGTTTGATTTCATTTAAATTCTCAGACTACGTCTGTGGGCGTAACAGTGGCGCAGTGGGTAGCACGATCGCCTCACAGCAAGAATTTCTCTGATTCGAGCCTCGGCTGGGTCAGTTGGCATTTCTATGTGGAGTTTGCATGTTCTCCCCGTGTTGGCGTGGGTTTCCTCTGGGTGCTTCGGTTTCGCCCACACGTCCAAAGACATGCAGTACAGGTAAATTGGGTAGGCTAAATTATCCGTAGTGTATGTATGTGTGAATAAGTGTGTGTGGATGTTTCCCAGTGATGGGTTGCAGCTGGAAGGGCATCCACTGCGTAAAACATATGCTGGATAAGTTGGTGGTTAATTGCGATGTGGTGACCCCAGATTAATAAAGGGACTAAGCCGAAAAGAAAATGAATGAATGAATGATTACCTCTGCCTGAGGTATTGGGTGTGGTGAAAATACTTAACTACGTCCCACTAACTGTCAGTTTTGACAGGGCTGTGACAACAAACAGAAAAAATGAAGAGAAGGTGTCTGTTAGGTTGTAATTACTCTCCCGAAACCCTTTTCCAGATCTTTTTAAATGGAATGCCTACTTTATTACATCCAAACAGCTCACAGTAAAAAAAAAAACAAGCCACACCCACTGTTTTCTCATTTAATATTCCATTTTTGCATCACAATACGAAAAAAACGGTCGCAGCTTTAGGTTCATGCAGACTTTTAAAGTCATGCGCTGTCGCCTATGTAACCTTTAAAGCACAGGTGTCAAACTCAGTTTCTGGAGGGCCATAGCTCTGCACAGTTTAGTTCCAACCCTAACTAAACACACCTGATCTAACTATATATGCGGAAGTATGCTAAAGGACTTTTAATTTGTCAGTAACCTGGGTCACGCGCTTCCGGTGAACTGTATGCAGTTACAAAATCGTCGCTTTTAAGGTCTGTTTTCTTTAAAAATCATCAATCTCCACTGCCTGACTGATATCCGATATAAAGTGGGTCTCCGAATGTACACGAAGCACTGCATTAAATGACATTTTTCCCTGCCATGTCTTTAAAATATGAACATTTATTTCACCCCAGTATATTGGAGTATATATATATATATATGGAGCTTCTGCGCTAGCCTGCTAATTCTGACTGGCGCGTGCTTGTAAATGGCTTTTTATCTCGGTTTATGCTTGAGCAACTAAATGAATACCAAAGTCTATTTAACTGTTTATATTTCATCTACATTACAACATTAATGGTGTAAAAGGAACTGTATAAAATGGAAAAAAGTCACATTAACCATTTTCCTGGAAGTTTATCAACAAGAAATGCTAGCTCTGCATATACCCTATTGAGTGCTTTAGGCTTGTTTGATATCTGTTGAAGCAGGGCTAAAACTAAACTCTGCAGTGCTGTGGCCCTCCAGGCATTGAGTTTAACACCTCTGCTTTAAAACATTCAATTCATTTATCGTTATGTGACTGTCAGATTCACTTCATAATAACAAATTCATCATGTGACTTCTATAGGCTATACGCAATAGGAGTATGTAACACACAGTATGTAATTTTTGTCACTAGAGGGCGCATATTCACAACAAACAAAGGTGTAGTTTGATGTCGCTGTGGCTGAGTGGAATTATGGGAGTTATTATGGGGTAAATACTATGGGACTCAAGCATGTTTGTGGATGAGCTAAAGTTTTCAAAACTTATTATCACAAAAGCAGCAGAGCTTTTATTATGCCACAGTCGAGCGCTTCAGTTTCTTCCAGTCATAATCAAGTGGAGAAGTAGCACTCTTTTATCATACTAAATCATATTATATACTATCATGCTTTAATGCTGCTCTATGCAGTCCAATATAACAAACAACATATTAAAGGATCAAGTTTCCCTGCATTCTGTAAAAACCAAAATAGAAATCGATTGTTATTAGCATGGTGAAAGGACATGGCGCTGGTTAAGATGGATTTTAACTATTTTTTTCAATACATTAGGGATAATGTCAGTACTGTTCTAGAGGTTTTGCATATGTTTATAAAAAATATATATTTGTGCAGTTAAACAGACAAATATACATTAAAATATCTGTCTTAGTGTGTCTTATTTTTAAAACATGAATAACTATGTCTTAAATGACCATAGGCAGTTGTAAAGAAGGCTAATTGATTGTTAATCAAACAACAAACAAGAGAATCACAAGAAAGTCATCGACATTGAGATTAATTCCCAGGCTTTATTAAACAAAAATAAACTTAAAGGGGATGCATCATGCTCACTTTGCCCAATCTAATATTAATCCTGAGTACTTATACAGAGTAGTACTGCATCTATCTTTTCTCTAAACAAGATCAGCGTTCCCTCACACCCAAAAGCACATTTTTTTGGACTCATTCTCAACCAAATCCTGTGTAACTCTGCTGCGGGTGATAGGTGTGCACACACATTTCCAGGAGAAGCACCCTCCTGCTTATATAGAGTCATTTCTGCCCTTGGCTAAAACAAAATATTTGGAAACAAGTTATGACACAGAGGTAATATTTTTGGAAAAGAAATACTCTGTGTTACGTGACGTCTAAATGATTTTTTTGAAACTTGACCTATGCCTGAGCATGAGAGTCCAGCTCTTTAACAGTGTAAATAACTCGGAACAACATTAAACAACCCCTTTAATGAGAATAGATAGTTTTAATTTATACAGTGAACAAAGAGTTAATCGAGATTTGAATACTTGATTCAAATGATGTATATTAGATTATACTTTTTAATACGCTAAATTGTTTCTATTTAGTTTATTTTACTGTTTGTAATTTCCTTTTTATCATATTACTGGCTGACTCATCTCACTGTTGTTTGTTGACAGTGAAACTGCTGTAATGAATGTAAATGAACAGATTAAGGGGTCTGGAGTCATTTGGGATTTTTATTAACGTATTTACAGGGGTACTTTCTAAGCTTTTGGCTTAGAGAAGTTGACTCTGGAAATGTATATGAAGCATAGACTATATAATTCTGGCTACAGTTTGAATTAATGTTTTTTGCATGACAAATTTACATTACAGCACAATATATTATAGCTCTTTAACATTATCTTAAAAATTATAAGCTTTTGTTTTGCAGGGAGAGGCTCTTGGACAACTTTGATTTTTCTGACAAATATGTCCAAATTCTTTTATCAGTGAATTAGATCATCCTGGATAATAATATGTATAAAAACATGATTTCAAACCTCTGAGTAACAGTCTCTCAATTCTCAATTTAGCCTAACTGCAGTGCAAAACCATCGATATTAAGTTGCTGTTTTGGTTCACCTGACAAAAACACTGAATAAACACTTTATGATGACAGACAAACACTGAATAATCAATAGGATGATGACATAGACTAACACTGCATAATCACTCTTTAGTATGATGACAGACTAGTTGCAGCCTAACTTTACAATTGACAAAAGATAAGATCATTGGTTAAAAAGCTATACAAGTGAGTTGCAAGTGAACTTCTGGAGGCATGTCAGATTTGTTTCTTTCCACTCATAAAGTCCGATTTGGAGCTCTTAGAGTTTATTAGGATTTGCAAAGAACATAACTTTTTTTTTTACAGCATTAAAAATCAGTCAGGCTTTCACAGCCATCATGGGAAGTTGGAGAACGCCACTTTTTGTTAAATAAAAAAAGCAACGAATACACTTTTTAGTGGGAATATGAAGACATATGAATTATATTTCAATGGAATTTTATAAATGTCTGTTAATAAGAAGATCATCTTGCATTTGTTATTTGAGGTCTGCTGAAGATTATGCTGAAGTTTATGTGTAGATAAAGCCTGCAACTTTTTCTCTGAACTTATCAAATACTGCCTCTTACTGGTCAATAGTTAAAGTAATGTTGTGACAATAACATTTAATACACTGTAAAAAATACTGAGTTCCACACAATCAATTTGTGTTGGGACAACATGAAGGAATTAAGTTAACCTATTAGTTTTACAAGTTTAACTGGATTGAACATAAAACAATTAAGTTGCCCCCCCCCCCCCCCCAAAAAAAACTCATGAATTGTGTTGTCTCAGCTCATTTTACATATAGTTTGAATAAACAGCAAACACATTTTTTTTGAGTGTAATGTCTAATTAAACACTGTTTTTTCCCTGCATGTGCTACTTGTACATTATAAAAAAAAATGAAGTGACCAATAAGTCATGTCAAGATATGTTTAATGTAGGTCTTAACTAACTTAATTCTTTACATTATACAAGCTGTTTTCAGCTACACTGTAAAAAGCACCCGTAGTTTTACGGTTTATTTTACGGAAAAAAAAAACGTAAAATAACGGCCGTTAAATTACAGAAATTTACTGTAAAATAATGGACACTAAATTACAGAAATTTCCTTAAATCTAAATTTCTGGTAAATTTCTGTAATTCAACCTCTGTTATTTGACAGTAAATTTCTGTAATTTAACGGCTGTTATTTAAATAAAATTTTCAGCACCCCAGCTGCCGGAAATAAATAATAAAATTACAGATTTTTTTACAGTGTAGTTTAATGTAATATAAGTTATAATTATTCATAAGCTTAGTATGATTCAAATAAAGTTGAAGGTAACCATGTTATTTTTACGGTAAAATAATTAATAACTTAACTATTAAGTGCTTTACTACAGAAATGCATTTACCAACAATGCAAAGACATTTTCTTTAAGCCTCAAACACAACACACTGTGCTGCAAAGTAAAACAGCCACCTTCTTTATTCCTCAAAGAACCTTCAATTTAAAGCATTTAAGGAAGCCTTTTTTATTTTCAATAACCTTTCTATGGAATAGAACGATGAACATTAAAGTTTCTTAGCAAACAACAAAAGTTTTTCTCTTAGGTTTTAAAAAAGTTTGTAACGTTTTCAAAAGGACAAGCGTTTACGCGTCTTTTTTATTGCACAAACCATCAGGAACATACATACACCACAATATAAAAGGTGAACATAAACTAACAATAGTAAAAAAATAAACAAATAAAAAATATATATATTCAAACAAAAAAAAATTTTATACATAATGTTTTTGCTTTTCAACAATTTCACAGTAGAAATAAAGAAATCAAAATCGATACAAAAACTTAATGTAGGAGATGACTTAGCAATTTTCTGTTTGTGTATGTGAAATTTTGCCAATAAAATAAAGAGATTAACAATATATTCGATACTTTTTTTGGATTTGTTTTCATAATAAAAAAATAAAATCTTTTAGTGTAAAATAATTACTAAGTTTTCTCATTTTAAAAATATATTTGGCTAGATCCTTCCAGAAACTATTTACAATGTTGCATTAAAAAATAAATGATAAATTAATACATAATAATAAATAAAAGGCTTTATCTGCACTGCAGAAACTACAGATGTCCTCCATTTTAATGTACTTTGATAATAAAGCGTTTACACGTCTGTGAAAACGGTCAAAAACACTGTATTACGTATTTCAGGCCAGTATATGGCACTGTCACCTTGTTAGTAAACAGAAGCAATAAAATCCAGCTGCGCGCACACACACACACACACACACACACACACACACACACACACACACACACGTTTGAGGACACATAATTCAGACCACAAGATCCAGGCCTCCAAGGGAGGGATTTCCTCCTTGAGTATGTTAATTACGTCTGGAAGTGTTAAAGCTGTGGCTACTGAGAATGTGCACATAAATATAGCAGGATTTTTATGACACTGTACAACAATGGTATTTATTTAAAAAAAATTATTACTGTAAGTGCTGTTTAAGGTGTAGACATTAATAAAACAAAACAGGTCGAACAAACATAAACTAAACAGGCCTATCACATCATAACCTGCATTTAAAAATGGTTAATTATGTATTTATCCAATTATGTTTTTGTAGTATTTTGTGTAGGTAATGTAACAAATAGGTATTTAAAAATCATGTTGACATACTTGGGATAGCTCATTTAATGATACAAAACTGTGACTGAGTCGTCATTATACCATACACACATATTGTTTGCCCCAGCCTGGATTGCTTACAGTTGTAATGAGAACTTTGCTGATGAAGAGTTAGGAAACACTTTAGCAATAACAACACTATCATGGCATGGCATGTGTTTATTTGCACTTGCCTATAATCTAAACCTTTTTATTTTTTACTTTTTTTATTGACTTTATTAACAAACATACAAAATTCGAGCCTATACACACACAAAAATAGACAATGATAGATGAACTTAACAGATCAGGTTAAATAATATTATAAACACATATAAACCAGTTAAGAAAAAAGAGGGAAAAAATTAAACAGACATACATAAATAGCACAAATACAACAAGAGGAAAGAAGTACTAATGTATCCGTGATATTTCCCAAAATATTATCTCAATAATCTAAGACTCTGTCACTTTTTTTGTTTTTAACCAGTCTAAGAGATTTAATAAAACCATCAATTTCAATTATTTGACAAAGAAGGTTGCGAATTCGAGAATTTTTGTTTGTGAATAAAATATTTCCCATACATAATAAAGAAGTTAATAATGTAGGTATATCGGTTTTACCTTTATAGTAACAAATAATATCTTGTTGTTGAAAGGGGCTGGAAGAAGCAATGTAATTACCTTTAAGATATAGGCCAAAAGCTTTTTGTGTTTTCACACTGAAAAAATATGTCAATCAGGGTTTCATCTTCAGTTTTACAAAATGAGCATGAACTATCAACCTCCATATACTTTGCCAAAGTACTATTCACTGGATATATTTTATGAAGAATTTTAAAATGAACCTCTTTTTATTTATCGGGAATGCAGTACTTACGAGGTAACAGCCAGCCTTTTTTCCTGTCTATTAGGTCAATGAAGGATTAAATTTCCATAATCTAAACCTCTCTACATAACTATGCACACTCATGACATAATCATTTTCAAAGACTTTCTTTTTTTTTTTTTTATTGAAGGTAAAAAAAAGTTTTCATACAATACAACAATAAACATTACAGTTTCCTTCTATTTTTTTTGTTTTAACCCAAGTCCCGCCCCAAGAACTGAACATCCAAAAGGCAGCTTAACAAAATAATTAGAATCAAATAAATTAATTAAAGTCATGCATGTCGTAACATAACAGTGTTGACGAAAGAAAAAAAAAAAAGACCAAACAACAATTACAAATAACAGGGGAATAAAAATTATTAAATAAAAAAATATAAATAAATACAAAATTGCAGGACAAATTATTAAAGACAAGAAACACAATGAAGTGGATACAAAAAGATATACAGATAATTTAACCGCAGGGTAATTCTTTCAGAGTTTAAAATATGATAAAATAGGTTCCCAGTATGTATAAAACCTGTCAACCGAACCCCTTAATGTGTATTTAATCTTTTCTAGTTTTAGAAAAGACATCACGTCTTCAAACCAGGCTATCACAGATGGGGGTGTGGGGGATTTCCAGCATAATAAAATTCTTTTGCGCGCTAATAAAGATGTATAAGCAATAATGCCCTTTTGAGTAGCTGATAAAGTTATGGTCATGGTGTCACTAGGAGTTCCAAATATACCTATTGAAAAACAGGGCAATAATGTCTCCCCTAGGGCCTCACTGATAGATTTAAAAATCAAAGTCCAATAATTATTTAAAGAAGGAGCAAGACCAAAGCATATGTGTCAAATCAGCTGGAGAAAGTGAACATCTATCACAAGATGCATCTATTCCAGGGCACATTACTGCCAACCGTGCCTTGCTTAAATGCACTCTGTGTAACACTTTGAATTGTATGAGCCCTAACCTAACAGATGATGATGATGCATGAACATTTCTGAGTGCCTCCTCCCAAAAATTCTCTGATAGTTTTACACCCAGTTCATCCTCCCATCCAGATTTAATTTTATCCACATTATATTCTTTCAGGGACATGAGTTTAGAGTATAATATGGAAATCAGTCCTTTATTAATAAAATGAAGAGTAAGATTATCTAAAGGGGAGACAGGGGGAAGGGCAGGGAAGTGAGGGAATTTCTCCCTAGCAAAACTACATACCTGAAGATATCTAATAAATGATTGTGTGGGAGGTTATACTTTATACAGAGACTTTCAAAGCTATTAAATGAGTCATCAGCATACAGATCTTTAAAGCTTTCCAATCCAGATGATGACCACTGTCTAAATAATGAGTCTAGCATGGAAGGTGGGAACAAATGATTTTAGTAAATAGGACCTAAAAGTGATGCCGATGTAAATTTATAATGACGTCAAAACTGATTAAAAATTTTAAGAGTAGAAAGTATTATAGGGTTAGAAGTAAATTGGAAAGTTTTCAAAGGTAGGGAAGAATACACTAAAGCAGAAAGAGAGGAAAAACATGTTTGTGCTTCAATTAAACACCAATTTGTTT
>CAIGQZ010021753.1:0-11479 GCA_903798205.1 Danio tinwini
TAATAATAATAATAGACATTTTGTTTGGACAATGCGCTCTTTTCTGGCAGTTGGTAAAATATTTGTAACCTAGCCTATAATAAAAAGCAGAGTTATTCTGCAATCAGGTGATGTGCTTCATCAGGCACAATCTTAATAGTATCTTGTAGTGTGCTGTGCCGCAGTTTTCTTGTTTTGTAGTGTGGGCACGTTTAAGATTTGAGATGATAAAATGTCAAGAGAACTTTTTACAAACCCTTAATATTATAAAGAAAGTATTATAATTTGTTAAATTAATAATTGATTGACGTGTGTATGTAATATTTATTTTAATACTACCAGAAAGGAGCTTAGTTATTACATAGTTTATCAAAACTTGTCTATTTATTTTCAATTGTTTGCACACGAATGGTTTGCCTTTGTGATTGGAGCTTCCAGTACAGAGAGAAGTGTGTATATAGTGCAAAGTTCTGCAAACAATAAATCTATTAAGAGTTCAGATGCAAAAAACCTCTAAGTGCCATCTAGAAATAACCAAATCAGACATAAGAAGACTGCAGCGCACTGTCAGGACAGTGGAGAGGATTATTGCTGTTTACCTGCCCAACCTTCAGATCTCTACACATCTTTATCTCTATAGATCTTTATTATTAGATCAGTTGCTACCTCTTTTTATAGTCATAACTATACACAACCCTTACTGTTTATGATTTTTGTAACCAAAGTGTTTTATATGCTGTATGTATCCTGTGCTCCTGAAAAAACACACTTGTCAAATAAAGCTCATTCTGATTTTTCTGGACACATTTTTTTAAAGAAATCTCAGCAGCTGAATGACAAGCATTATAATGTCCCAGGCCATCAAACACAATATTACAGAAGATGTCTGGCCTTCCATAACACAAAATATCTGCTACAGATCATTGACTGCAAAACATTTATTGTGATTTAAGTGAAATGACATTAACATGAGCTGGTTGGAGACATTTTTAAGTGATAGTGCTTTAAAAAATGAGACTAGTTTAAAAAAACGTTTTAACGCGTAAATTACGTGTTAACGCGTAATAACGTGTAAACGCGTTTGTTGCAGATGTTTTGGCCCCCATGGCCTTCCATAATCGGCTACTGTCTGAGCTGGTGTATTTGCATACAGCAATCTGATTGGCTGGCGCTTCCGTCGACACTTGAAGAGTTGAGAAAGTCCAAACATTGGTCCCAACTTCTGCAGAGTAAAGTCTAGATTGGATATGCGGCAGGCCAGAAGTACAATATGCACAATAATATAGCGGCCTTTTTTATGACACTGTATAACAATAATTTATATTTTTACAGTACTGTGACATTTGGGTTTAGGGTAAAAATACAATTTATTGGGTAATTTAATATATAAGATAAATAATACTCAGTACAACTACTGTTTTTACGCTTCTGTGACGGTTGGGTTTAGGGTTGAGGTGGGGGTAGACTTTAATAAAATACAATAAATCGGAAATTTCATAAATAACATAATTGCAATCAACGCCACTGAAGCGGGGCCGACGGATCCACAATGCAGTTCAGCAACGCCTGACGTCACCCATTCAAAGTGAAGGGGAAGCTTTGAAGCTGACGCCCCCTGTAAATGGGGCGTAACAGCCCTGCATCTCCGACAGACCAGGCACCTCGTCCGGTCCCCCCCATCTACTGGATTTTTAGAGACAAATGTTGGCAGGTATGCGCTGACCTGTTGATATCAGAAGGTAATGACATCCAGTAGAATTTGTTTTAGATGTTCTGTAACCTATTTGAATAGTATTATGATTTGTCATTGCTTATCACTGTAGACCACAAAAGCTGGCAGTGACCAGAAACCAACTGGAAGACTGGGTCTGTGATGTAGAGGATTGGGCAGACGGTGAGGAAATTATTATTTAATTTACATGTAGTCATGATTATTTATATTACATGTAGTCAAAATTGTAAGTTTTACTATTTTTGTAATTTCCACTAGCAGAAGCAAAGACAACAAAAAACAGAAATGATATGGATGTCTTCGCCTTATGGCATGGTATGTACACTGGACTTCTGCCAGTTTTGATTCTTTAAAAGTTGATGTATAATCCATATGATAGATACAACTTTCTTCTTAAAAATGCATTTCAGACTCTGTCGATCTAACAACAAGGAGAAGAGCGTTCAACATCATCATGCAAGTAAGGATTCTTCAGGAGAAGCAGAGGATTATTGTGGCATAGATGGCCAACCATTACAAATACCTTTCAACTCATCCTGGTTCATTCAGAAAACTGTCCTGCTTGTTTGCCACTGAAAAGTATGTTTTTATATTATTTGGCACTAACATAAGCATAAGGTTACCCAGTCCAAAGGATATTAATCAATTTTAATGTTGTTGTGTTTTTCTTTTAAGATTAGACATGTGGCCTAAACGAAGAGGGGTTGAAAGGTCTGTGGATCATCATTCTCGGAAAGCAACAAATTAACTGAGAAAAAAAAAAAACAACGATATGAGGGTGCTAGAGACCTGCAAGGTATCTACAAGTTTTGGCTGGAGCAGAGAACATACTTTTTTTTTTCAAATAAAGCTCCAGCTGATGAGTATGACATTGACTACGGATTTTCTTTTACTGTAAAGAAAGAAGACGATGACCTTAACCCTGAATCTAAAGCATGTAATAAAATCTGATTTTCATCATAACCAAATTGTTGTCTCTTTTTTTCCAAATACATAGATATGTACAGTATGTATGCATGCCTCTAAAATCAATTAGTGGTGTAAATTAAGAGCATTATTGTATGCCTAACTGTTTACAAGTATAGATTTGAGGTACTCTATATGAAAATAAAATGAATACATTTACTGACATTAAAAGCTTTTAAAATATGAATTTTATGGTAACGAATGTGTGTTGAATTTTTGCATATACTTGGCCAAAAATATATTATTATTATTGTTATTATTATTATTTTTAGTATTGTTGTTATTATTATTATTATTATTATTATTATTATTATTATTATTATTATTATTATAGTCAACTACTCAGATACCTCCAGTCAATATGTGGCTGAGACAGGTAACCAGACTTCTACCAGTGGAAAAATTAACCTATGATTTACATCAAAGATCTGATGTGTTCTGGGACATTTGGTCCTCCTGGATTTTTCTTGAGGGTACTCAGTGACTGTCTTTCTAAATTTGTTTTATAATCTCCTTTTATTTTGGTTTTTGCTTTGAAGCATTTGTATGCATTTGTTAGAATGTCTAACAAAAACTGCTGTACTTGTTGTTACAAGATACCAGTACCACTGTTGTTTTTTAAAAAATTAAAATAATAATAACAATAAAATAAAAACCTATTTGTATAATATTATATTAAATGCAAGAAAATAAAATTATGCCAAATAAAACATTTTCAAAACAAACAAAAAATTAAATATGAATTTTTGGTAGATATAAAACATCTCAGTAGGTTTTACTTTCATATAAGTACAGCACAAAATTATTTTATTTCTAGTTTAGATAATCTGAAGGTTTGCATTTTTATTTTGTTGTTTAATGGCTATGTATTTTTAATCATTTGGAGGTTTGAACTATTCACATAATTTGTAGAGATATCTTTTCATCATCCCGTAACCTAATTTCTTACTATTTTCATGATTCTTACAATGCAGCAATTCTTACAAATCATTTGATTAATAAAAAAAATATTAGCAAATTAACCCATGATGAAAACAATAATAAATGCAGTGTCTACAAAATTATCCAGATTGAGTTTCACCACAAGACACATTAAGTTTTTAGAAATAAGAAATTATGTGGAATCATTATTTCCTAGATTAAATACAAGTTCATCCATTGTCACTGGGGTGGTACCTTTTCAAAAGGTACAAATTTGTACCTAAAAGGTCCATAATAATGCCTCAAGGGTACATAATAGTACCGAAAATGTACAAAAGTGTTCCTCTTAAAATGTTATATACTTTTGAGGTACCAATATGAACCCTTTAGTTACAAACATGTACCTTTTGAAAAGGTACCACCCTAGTGACAGCTTGCGTACCTTTATTTCTAAAAGTGTTAAAGATTTAGAAAGTAAAAATGTTCAGATAAAGAGTTGTTTTCAAAACAAATACAATGCCTTTAAAAAGGTTACATTTATAAACATTTACATATTTTAAAATAGATTTTATCCATATTTCAAATAAAGTGGAAACAATTGAACATCACACGACCATTAATGAAACTATTTCTTTCCAGAATTAATCCAGTGTCATAAAATCCACACATTATTCTGAACGCTTACTATTCAATGAATTAACCAATTACTCATATATTTGCGAGGAACATATGATATTGCTAATAAATAGTCATTTAAGAGAATACAAATGTTGTACAGCTTATGTTTTTTAACACAACTGTACATGTGACAATACAATTTGTTGTCCATGTTGAAGAAGATGCATCTATATAGCTTTTACTGCCCTTCTACTCCCAGGGGATGTGTAGAGCCCCATGGAAAAGGAAAAAAAATTTCACATTTCAAACGGCTCTAACTCAAAGTCAAATTAGAATATATAAGAGAAAATCTGCAAAAACTATTACCTATGCTATGTTACATAAATAATGTTGGACATAGTTTTCTGATATATACTGAAAGTCAATAAAAGCTGTTTAAAAAAACACTCATTGTAAAATAACAAATGTATGCCTGGCTTTCATATATGTCATAAACATAGGAACAATTACATTATTTAGATAGTCTTATGTTAATTAAATATAGTATTTATTACATTTTATTACAAAAAGGTTTTAAACTACATTACCCACAAGCCTTTGTCACTATATAGATGGGACGGTAAAAACATGGCGCTGTAAATTGTAGTTCATTAAAAGGTGTAGTTAAGGTTAAGTTTAGGGTTACGATCTTGGTTAATCGGTGAATATTTGAAACATAGCGATATCTCATTGATAAAGGACACTGTTAGGAATGTGGCAAAGTTAGCAAAACATAGTTAGCACCATGAAGCATCTTTTAATTTTGGCTTTTAAGTTAGTTATAAATTTGAAATTAATAATAAAATAATAAATGTCATGTTTGAAAACATATAATTCAGCATTTCCTGTAAATTAACCCTGCATCCTGTAGGTATACAAATATAAATATATCGTCACCTTAGAATTATAAGGTTCTATCTGACATTTTTGTCAAAATTGAGTTATTGAATTATTCTTATTAAATGACAACTTATTTACATTATAGGATTTTTTTATAGGTTGTTTACATTTTAAGACTTTTTATTTAAAAAAAAATGATACACATACTGTTTGCTATGGAATGAAAAACTTTGAAGCTCAATAATGTATTTATAATACCACAAAAAATAAATCACACAAACAGGCAAACACCAAAAAACTATAATTTATAACCGTTTTTATTGCAATATTTTATTACCATACATATATAAATGATTAAAACAATTATAATTGAAGGAAATGTATATTTTGTATTATTATTATATTTATTTTGTGGTATTAATTCATTTCACATCTGGTGTGTCAAGCTCAAGTAAAACTGCACTGCAAAAAATCTTTTCAAATGATGCCTTTGGAAATGGCATTATAACAAACAGCTTTCACAACAACAAGTCAAGTTCATGACAAATGCAAATTATGTTTAGAATGACAACGTTCTGAACTTAAACATCAAAAGTTGCCTAAAAGCTATGACACTATTTTAAAACATACTCAAGTACTTACTGAAGAATAGTAAAAACATTTTTTACAAAACACAGAACCAAAGTGTGTATGGCGAGTCCAGGTGTTTATGGTGACTAGACTGTCATATTGCAAACCGGTTGGCATGAGGAGACTTGGGAGTAAAGTGTCGGGAATTCCTGGAAGGCTTCCATGTGTTATCCCAGGTTTTGCCACTGTAAAGTATCAGAAGTTCACAATATCATTAAAGAACAAAGAATCAAGATGACTGTTAGGTTTGATTTAGAAAGTTCAGTGACATTTATTTATATCTGTAAAGTGTCATTAAACCTGGCACTCTTGAATTAACTGCTTGAATAAGTTAAACAGTTTCAGCATGTTTTCATGTATTCCAAGCAGATCTGACAGTTCTACAGAGTCAGAGATGATGATAGTGACTGCACTGATCACTTCTTGCTATTTAAAACACACTGAATCATCAATTCTTTGAAAACTACAACAGCATACAGTGCTCCACCCTAAAAATACTGTACATGGCTAAACATTTATTTTATGCCTGCATGATTCACTGCTATTAGTGTAACCCATCACATTTTTAACCTAATAGTTGACTTTATTAGACAACTGCATAGAAACCTGTTGCCTTAAACCACTTATGATTTTACACAAGGTGAAATTAAACAGCCCTACTTGAATTAACTCAGAACCTTTACAATCTTATTGGACTTACAGGAATATGTTAATTCAAGTAGGGCGGTTAAGTTTTACCTTGTATATAATGTAAGGGGTTTAAGGCAATGGGTTTCTATACAATTTTCTAGTAAAGTCAACTAGTTTTAGTTAAAGAATTAGTTTAGTACTTACACTCCGTCAAGTGGTTGTAAACCTTTTTTATAAAACTTGCAAGTTTCTTTGTGCTGAACACAAAGGAATTTTTTTGAAGAAAGCTGAAAACCTGAAACCCCTGACATCCATAGTAGAAAAAAAACAACAAATACTAAGTCAATGTTTACAGGTTTTCATCTTTCTTAAAAATATATTTTTTGTGTTTAACTGAAGAAAGCAACTCAGACACATTTGGAACAAGTGAAGGATGAGTCATTAATAACAGAATTTTCATTTTTGGGTGAACTATCTTTTTAAAAGTATACTGAAAGATATGTCCTACTCAATGTAGCTAAATTCAGCTCATGTGTAGCCCCTTGAGTACTTAATTAGAAATCAAAACAATGATCACCTCAGTCCCATTTTATGCCCTTTATATCATATTGGCCACAGAATGGACTACTTAGTGTTGCAATGAAATTAAACAATTAATAAAACTATGACTTACCACACAATGCAAGACAACCAGTCAACTCTGCCTTTTCTGTACACAAAAATAGGTTCCAGCTTCAAAATGGCACCATTGCACTGATCCTGAGTGGGGAGGTTGTGCTGCTCTGTGAGGTTGTGACTATTCAGATGCTGTGCTGTGAAGAGATCTTTATTAGAAGAAAGTACATTTTTTTTAAATTTGTACATATTAACAAAGAAAATACAATGATTTTAAATAATGACTAATTCTGAACAAAAACCTTACCCTTAGTCAAGATGAATTCATATGGCCTCTGCATTTTATTGCTACAAGTGTGGAAGACAGATGAGTAATTACTGCACTTATTTGCAGATTTTTCTCTTGTTTTCCAATAAATACATTGGACTTGTAATCCAGTATCTAAAGTTTCTGCATCTGAAATGAATAAAAACAGATGTGACATTAGTTAAACCCACTAAACTATTAGATACATTAGTACTGCATTAAGCAATTGTAATGTCATTTAAGTGTAGTCTAAAATGAGCCTTAATCTGTTTAAGATTATGATTTAAAAAACATTTCTTGCATTAAAAAAAATCCTGCCTCTTGTTATACATAATATGAATAGTAAATTTCTGAGAAGGTCCAAGGTAATCCTTGAGTTTTACCAGTAACATCATAACTGACACTAATATTTGACAGAGAAGACAGCTTGTTGTGTCTCTTTACCAAAATGTATGATATACTTGAGCTTATGTTATACTTCGAATAATGAAAAGTTGCATTTTAACTTAAATAAGGGCATAATCATCTGCAACAATCTGCTTTTCTCAACAGACTTATCCCACACACATATACATACATACATATATACTGTATAGTTGAAGTCAGAGTTATTAGCCACCCTGAATTATGAGCCTCCGTGCTTATTTGTTTCCCCAATTTCTGTTTAACTGAGAGAATATTTTTTCAACACATTTCTAATCATAATAGTTTTAATGAATCATTTCTAATAACTGATTTATTTTATCTTTGCCATGATGACAGTAAATAATATTAGACTATATATTTTTCAAGACATTTCTATACAGCGTAAAGTGACATTTAAAAGCCTAGCTAGGTTAATTAGGTTAACTAGGCAGGTTAGAGTAATTAGGCAAGTTATTGTATAACGATGGTTTGTTCTGTAAACTATCGGAAAAATAAATAGCTTAAAGGGGCTAATAATATTGACTTTAAAATGGGTTTTAAAAAATTAAAAACTGCTTTTATTCTAGCCGAAATAAAACAAATAAGACTTTCTCCAAAAGAAAAAATATTATCAGACCTACTGTGAAAATTTCCTTAAACATCATTTGGGAAACAGTTTAAAAAGAAAAATAAATTCAAAGGCGAGCTAATAATTCTGACTTCAACTGTATATAACCATGCCTAATACTAGATGGCCAGAAAGGGATTCATTTTTTAATAAATTGTTAAAATATTGATGTCTATTGAAGTCCAGAGACTGTTGTGTACGGCATGATTTTATTTAAAAAGTCACTTTAATGTGTTATATGACTTAAAAGGGGTCATAAATATTTTCTCAATTCAACTGAGTAGCGATTTGGACCAGGAAACAGTATTTCATATGTCACGACTTAACAAGCGGATGGCTGCTGCTTATACAGTACATTCCTGAGATAATGACTGACACGCCTGAATGATTAGGCTCCTCCCAAACCTACTTCACATTGTGAACGCCATTTAGCTGCAGTCAGATGTCATTGACATTATACATATAGTTAATTTGAGCAGTGGTGATTCATTTGTTAGTAGTCACAATATCATAAAGCAAAATATCTAGGAAGATATTAGAAACAGGCTGCTGCGCTATAGTGGCATTGATAGAGTTGAGATAAATATTCTGTAAGGCCTTCTCTGTGGTTCAACACGTCTATTTGAGAAATATTTGCTATTTGAGAATGTCTCTTATTCAGATCTATCATATGACTTTGGAAGACTCATTTTATAGTGCACAAGTGTTAAAGTAAGCCTGTAACATTTAAAATCACATGGCATTCTCCATTCCCAACCGCAACTACATAAAGGTGTCTTTAAACTGCAGTGCAGTTCAGAGAAAGTTCTTCCTCTGGTTAGGTTTTCGTGCGGATGTGGGTGTGTGTCTTTGCAACCTTCACTCCCTGTTCATGCTTGTGTGTATGTGAGAAAGCCTCGGCTCATTTGAAAGGCTGAAATGGGTTTGTGTGTCTGTGTGCTAGAGCAGTGAGATCTCATTAACGAAGAGAGTAAGGCAGACTGGTTGAGGCACTCATCCAAACAGTCTCAGAGCAATCATCCTCCCACCACTGCCTGCAGAAGCTCACAGCAAATTAAAACTCTAATGGATATCGATCAGATACCTTCTAATAAACACACCGCTATCATGCTATCACAGCCTCCCTTTACCTTGTTCACACATACAAATGTTGGTGTGTTTGTCTTTTTCTCCTGTGTTGCTTTGTTGTATATTTTAGGGGGAAAATCGGAAAATATTGCTGCCAGCTTAAATAACCGTTATATCATTTTCCTTCCCAAACTGGAGGCTTGATGTCAATTTCAGTGACTGTTTTGTTTTTTTATTCTCGTCTATTGTTATATCGACTGTGTAAAGTTTGAACAACAATCCTGCAAACAGAGAAAATGCAGGTAGAGAAAAGAGTATAGATGGATATTTTTCTTCCTGAACAAAGGTGGATTTTTTTTGTGTGTGAAAGGCTGTAGCTTTCTAAAGGTCTCCATCTGGTATTCACAATAGGAGCTTGGGTTTGAATGAGGAATTCAGATTTGCTCATTTTCTCATTCAATCAGCCGAGCACACACACGCTAATGATTTTTAGAGGAGAGATGAGTCATGAATTTTCTGTCTGTGTGCATTATTCCTCTGAGAGCTTTGAAGGGCGCTTTGATCAGATAACAATTGTGGAGCCGTTAACCGGGTAAGAGGGTGGTGTTGGGTCAATTCGGTCATCCAGAAGCCTTGAACTTTGACCTTAAGCTTATAGGACGTCCCGGAGGAGTCTGGTGTACTTGCCGAGCATAAATCCCACACATCAAGTATGTCTAGCCAGAGAGGTCAGTAGGTCAGGATGGTTTGACCTGTCCTGCTCTATCAGGACATGCAGATTACATGTAGCTCGGTCATTATTGAGAGATTTGAAGTGATTCTGCGATGTATGATTTTTGCTCTAAATGTTTTTTGAGATTGTGGACTTTCAACCTCTTCCAGAGGCAGTATTTGAAAATGTATTTGATTGAACTGCATATGTAGTATATATGATGATGTGGTATATATGATGATGATGATGGTATATATGATGATGTGGACACATACAGTACCACATACAGCCACATCTCTTCCTTTTTCTGTGAGAAAGTGCACCAAACCAAGATATTCATACTTCGCTGTTTTGAACCAAAATTAAAATTAGGATCAAAATTGTAGTTGTAAGCGACATGGTGGCTTAGTGGTTAGCACTGTCGCCTCACAGCAAGAAGGTCACTGGTTCAAGTCCTGGCTGAGTCAGTTGGCATTTCTGTGTGGAGTTTCCATGTGCTCCCCGTATTCATGTGGATTTCCTCTGGGTGCTCCGGTTTCCCCACAGTCCAAAGACATTCGCTATACAGTATAGGTGAATTGAATAAACTACATTGGTAGTAGTGTATGTGTGTGAATGAGTGTGTTTGGGTGTTTCCCAGTGCTGAGTTACAGCTGGAAGGGCATCCACTGTGTAAAACATATGCTGGATAAGTTGGCGGTTCATTCCACTGTGGTGACCTCTGATCAATAAAGGGACTAAGCCGAAGCAAAATGAATGAATTGTAGTTGTAATCCACATGTTTTTCATTTGCTTGCTTTCATGTTCAATTGTAAGCCATGTAACATGTAAAATCTTGTAAATTTTGTAGTACTTATATGTCGCTCCTTTGAAACTGAGCATGGAAAAAATCTGAAGACAAGCGCTACAAGTAAATGTCTAACGTGCCATGTGGAAAAGTACCATGTGGAAAAGGTTATGCATCTCAGCTGACCCCTTGTGACCATGTTAATACCAGGTGGAAACAGCGCTTTAGTATGTTTATGTACTAATCATTAACTACAGGACAGAAAGTAAGGAATAAAGGTTTTACTTGGGATTTTACTAACTAAATAGTAACAATAGATATTGAATAAACCATATATATTGTTTTAACATTAGATTAGGTTAGATTAAGCTTTATTGTCATCACACATGTACAAGTACAGACCAAATTGCAGTTTAGGTCTAACCAAGAGTGAAATAGCAGCAAGTGTAGGACGTAGGTATAAGTTATAAAGTGCAATTATAGAAAGACTATGGGTAATATTTACAGATGGATGTACAATAAACACTATATACTGTATTACACATTGTATTAACTAAGAGATTTACAATAGATGAATATATGTACAGGTTGCTATTCATAAT
>CAIGQZ010021958.1:0-16750 GCA_903798205.1 Danio tinwini
TGTTTTCTGTTGTATTTTTGTACTTTAATATTTAAATTGGCCAGACCTAAGAATTTGAGTAATGTTCCAAATACGAAGAGAGAAATGGTAACATAAATCTTAGAAAAGAAATATTGTATCTTTATAAATATTTTTGTATTGATATATATGAAAATCTTTTACCAACACTAAAAACAGCGTCATCAGAAACTTGCACCATTAATAATTAGCATTTTCAGACCCCAAAATGCTGTTCTTATGTCAATCAACAGCTAAGACATGTAAAACTTTCAATGTGACTAAACACCCTCCTCAGTGTTTGTATTTACTTTTTCTCAATACAACAAAAAGGCTCTGTCCACCCGTACATGGGCCATTTCAACAGCAACATTTTCATTTTCAACTGGGGTTTTCGGCTCTCAATGACAACATGAGATGTTTTCTCCTTTCTGATTGGCCATGGTTGGGTTCACACCAAATGCATCACAAATTTTGTGTCGTTCGTCCATGGGATGGGGATGCGTCTCCGTTCTCACGTTTGCATACTTAATTCCCCGTTTGGTGTAAACCCAGTATAAAAGTATCATTATCGTCTCCTGTTGGTTCGGCGTACCCTTAACATGCATCACAGTGCATTTTTGTATGTTCATGTGGATAGATTAAAAAAGAGAAACAAATCCCATTTATAAAAATACCCGTGTACATGTGGACATGGCCTAAGTAAATATTAGTGAAAATATATTTTGTGTTCCACACAAGAAAATCTGTGAGATTTGACATGACTGTGAGTAATTATGACAGAATTTACATTATTTCCTGAACTATTCCTTTAAAAGATACAGTGTAACAAACAACAGATGACTTTGGCTTTGAAGAACTCCACAAGTGTTTGTCAAAGAGCCATGAATGACAGCAGTCACTTCTGTTTGAAGTAGTGTGTTCAAAGCATACTACTTTTAATTTCCATGATTACATTCAAGCCAACTGGTCGAGACATATTCCTACACAGTGGCATCTTCTTGGAAAGGACTCCCTGCAATCCGGTGGTCTAAAAGTGTAATCAACACCCCATAACATGACCACAGATTTTGACGCTTGAATTTCAAAATCGGACTACCCAGTCTGGTAGTTTGTAGTTCCAAATACAACCACTAGGGGCTCTATTTACCCTAAAGAAGTTTTCATTCACAAAACAATACAAATAAAAATACTCAATCCTTGTCAGCACAACCCAGACAGATGAACAAAGCAGAAGGAAGACAACATAACAGCCAAAAGACTTTGTTGAGTAGAATATGGGTCCAAATTCGCATATCAAACTCCATCCTGGATGCCGCCGTTAAACTTCCGAGTGCAGACCTGGGCATGAGAAGCTCCTCTTAAGGAGTAAAGCCCCATCCTGCAAGGAACAGAGCGATTAGATGTTTCTCAACAAGCATCAGTCTCTCTGGCTTGAAGTATCCATCTGCACACCGTCAGTCTCACCTCTTAATGCGGCTGATCTGCTCACACAGGAAGGACAGGTATTGAGTGAGCTTCACCATTGCAATGATAAGCGTTCCCCCGACAAGGGTGCATGTGGGCCAAAGGAGCGAGCTAATGATCGCCCCGCGGCCATAGAGACGTGTTAGGAGTACGGTGTCCTGCTGCTCAGAGGGGTCGTAGTAACATAGAACCTGCTGGTGCGTCTTGAGCCGCTCTGAGATGTTCATCACTATGGTGTGCATCAGTGTGTGCTCCTTTCGGCACTTTGGGATGTAAAAACACTGCAGAGGAAGAAAGAAATAAACTGTAAAAAATTCTTGCTCAAACAGACTTAAAATATTAATTCAAACTTTGTATAACTTAAATTTAGTTGAAGCCTGATTAATTTATTTAAATAATTGAACGGATTATGAAAATATTTGTCGTCTTGACTTTTTTCATTAGATTTTTTACAGTGTAGATTTAGTTGGAAGTATTTGGCAATGTCATTTTGTGTGTTATACTTAGCCCAGCCTATTAAAAATGTGTGCCTCTGCCTACTTTGTTTGCGAAACGTAAAATACATTGCAATGGGTACATTGTATTGCATTTTTCAGATGACAAATCCACTAGCAGGCGCTGTTTGCATTTTTGCAAATCTGTAATAATGTACGTTTTTTGTACATTTCAGACACACACTTCTTGTACGTCTATGAGAAGGCATCACTTGTAGTATATATTACCTAGTGAAGCACTGACCTAAGCCCAACCAATAGTGTTTTCAATAGCAAACATAAGAAATTGCATGCCACCATGCAGTTTTATCTTGATTTTGCATTGCCTTTATGTCTTTAGTGATACTGTGCTTCAAGCTGTGCATTAAAGATATGTTTAAGTATGTTTTGCGATTTCACAAATATTTAGGATTTCCAGTGAGCCTGTGTTGAACTTGAATGGTGCCCATTTGTCATACTAAGAAAAGTATACTGAAATATCATCTTGGGGACAATTTGAAAATTAGTCATTTTTGGTAATTATGTTAATTAAAAGTGCATAACAGATGAATAGTGAGGGTCACAAAGTCATCCATACAAAAGCAGTTAGACAAGTCAGGATTGATGTCCAAATAACTTGTTTTTATTTATTTATTTTTTCTATTTGTTTATGGTGATCATAAGAACTTCTGAACCCTAATAACCCTGGCAATCTAATTTTAGTAACAATCTTGCTGTCAGAAAAATTAGGAAAAAAAAACATTTTGTATTCGTAAATATACAGTACTTGTACTTTGTGGCAAGTGGTTTGTGGTTATCTCTTTCTAGTATTCCAATGTACATACAGTGCATCCGGACACTGGTGGTGGAGTGAATACAGTGCTTCACTTTTTCCACATTTTTTATGTTACAGCCTTATTCCAAAATAGATTAAATTCATATATTTCCTCAAAATTCTACACACAATACCCCATAATGACAATGTGAAAAAATATTTTTTGAAATGGTTGCAAATTTATTAAAATAAAAAAACTGAAAATTATAAAGTACATAAGTATTTACAGCCTTTGCTCAATACTTTGTTGATGCACCTTTGACAGCAATTACAGCCTCAAGTCTTTTTGAGTATGATGCCACAAGCTTGGCACACCTGTCTTTGGGAACTTTTGCCCATTCCTCTTTGCAGTACCTCTTAAGCTCTATCAGGTTGGATGGGAAGTGACAGGGTACAGCCATTTTTAGATCTCTTCAGAGATGTTCAATAGGATTTAGGTCTGGGCTCTGGCTGGGCCACTCAAGAAAATTCACTGAGTTGTTGTGAAGCCACTCCATTGATATGTTGGTGCTGTGCTTTGTCACTGTAACACTTGTTCATACATATAATGCATTAAATGCAAATTTTCTAAATTATTATTATTGAGCAAATAGCATTATGCTCCATTTTATTACAAACATTTTGTAGGAGAGAGGTGGGAATAAAGTTAAACATTTGAGTGATACAGTAGATTTCTTGATAAATGATATAAAAACTTTGAAAGTGCAAACAGCCTTTATTTGCCTTAATTATATATTTAAAAAATAATGATGAATGCTCTACTGTTTTGGAGTATATACAAACCTTGCATAATACAAACATTACTTAAAATAATTACAATTTTTACTGATAGTGTGATTTTATAAACATTGATTTATTTGGTTACTCATAAAGATGATTTTTGTTATGTAACATAATAATGTAAAATGAATCGATGTGTTCCCCATGTAGAAAATAGATTCTTATGGTAATTAAATTACAATTGTACTTTTTATAGCATCATGTCACAGAAGCCCACACATCATTATTCATTGGCCACAGCCATATCACCCTGCAGCCCAAGACTGGTTACTCACTGAAGCTAAGCAGGGCTGAGCCTCGTCAGTACCTGGATGGGAGACCATATGGGATAACTAGGTTGCTGTTGGAAGTGGTGTTAGAGAGGCCAGCAGAGGGGCGCTCAACCTGTGGTCTATGAGAGTCCTAATGCCCCAGTGAAGAGACACTACACTGTCAGTGGGCGCTGTCTTTCGGATGAGACGTTAAGCCGAGGTCCTGACTCTCTGTGGTCATTAAAAATCCCATGGCACTTCTCGTAAAGAGTAGGGGTGTAGGTTACACCCCTACTCTTTACGAGAAGTGCCATGGGATTTTTAATGACCACAGTGTTCTGGCCAAAGTTCCTCAATTGGCAATTTCCCATCATGGCCTCCTAATCATCCCCATCCACCGAATTGGCTTTATCACTGTCTCTTAACTCCACCAATAGCTGGTGTGTGGTGAGCGCACTGGCGCCGTTGTCCTGTGGCTGCCGTCACATCATCCAAGTGGATGCTGCACACCACACTGGTGGTGGTGTAAAGAGACTCCCCTCATGATTGTGAAGCGCTTTGGGTGTATGGCCATACACAATAAATGCGCTGTATAAATACACATTACATTACATTGGTAAAGTGACATGCATATGTTTAGGTGTGGTGTACCTCAGGGTTGGCTTCCTGCGCCTCCTCGTTGTATGAGAGCCGCTGAACTTTACCAGTAGAGTCCAGAGTGACATAAACTTGAAGACAGGGATACCTGGAGCTCTTCCGGCACTCTGAACCACAGCTGTAGCTACAGTTAATCTCAGCGACTACAGTGGAGTTCAACACTGTGCAGTTTGACTCGTCTGTCCAAACACTGATAGAAAAGAAATGTGGAGAGATGTAGAAACAGTTTATAATGACATAAAAATTATTGTACAGGATAACGCCAGAATTAACTGCAAATATGCAACAGTCAAAAAATTACTTTCGCTGCTTGTTCAAACTACTTATTTCAAATGAGTTGCTTAGTTACTTAATGAGTTACCTAAGCTTTTTTGAGACAACTTTACATGGACACCAATAATTTTATTTTAATACATTAAAGACAATACTTTGATTGAGAGTCTATTATGTAAACAGCAACCTTAATCCGAGTAAAGTCATAATCAAACTAAACAGAAATCAAATTAAGACATGTGGAGTATGCCGATTTTAGTCACATTATTGAAGTGCACTACAGACATGTAAACACCTTAATCATATTACATTTGGCGAATTGGATGATAGGATAGTCTATACACACACAACTGTTTTAACACTATTTTCAGCACCTACCGAACGAGTGAAGGACCAAAGACATCAGATTCGTAAAATGCGGAGGTTTTTTTTCCATACGGCGTGCGGTGTCAAATTCCTTTAAAACAACACTCTTCCAGCATTTCATACTCGCATCGAATATCTCATTTGTCCTGGGAGGCATGCATTAAATGTTCCTGAATTAAAGCGAAAGTGCCAAACTCATGTAAACACCTTAGTCCTATTATTGCCTTATTTAGATTAAGGCAAATAATTCGATTACTGATGTCCATGTAAATGTAGTCAATGTTTACTTGTGAATGTACCATAAACCATGATGCACTACTTACTTTTTCAACCTTAAATACCTTCTTAAATATAAAAATATTGCACAATGTGCAATGTTTCTGTTTTATGTAAAGTACTTGTATAGTTCGTCTTAGGTTATGTGTAGTTAACTATTTATACTATATGTATATTTGGATTACCTCTCCAGTATGTACAGTATAGGTTTAGAAATTGCTCTTATGTCCAGTGTTGTGTTTATATTTATGATAATGCTTATTTATGTAGCACCGTGGTACTGTGAAACAACATTTCATTTCACTTTATCACACATTTAGCAGAAGGACAATAAAGCTCTTGACTAAGAGCAAATAAACTTGACTTGACTAAGCAGGTTGTTGTAATAAAGTCATATTACATTGCTTCTTGCAATGTAATTTGGCAGTTGACAGTTTTAGTCAGTGGCACTAAAAAGCATGTCTAGTTTTCTCTGAAATATAAAATATGGAAATATTTTTATAATAATCATGCACACCAATGAGTGGTGCTAAGAAAGTGAATTAAAAGGTGCTAAAAGTCTTCTAAAACATAACTAATGTGCAGTAAAAATTGACCACTAATCTATGTTGAAGTAATTACTGCTTGGGCTTATGAGACATATGAAGAGTTCTAAGTTTTTTAATTGGAAACGTAAATTGCTGTCTATTCATTTTAACTTAAAGTGTAATGTACTGTATATCATATTATGTTTTAAAATGTTTGTAGAAGTGTAATGATTCTGGATAGGGAGTTAAAATTACCATGGAATTAAATGCGATGTCTATTTTTAATATCCATATTCAAAGGAAAAAATAAATAGCAGGGACTCCATCCTGGTGTTGGCATTATAACTGGATTTATAACGGTTATCATGTCTGTGTCCATTTTCTTCAACAACAACAACAACAACAACATGTGTTAACCCCCTTGTGAACCTCTTTTCAGATATTGTTTGTTTAAATTATTACTAATACAATTTTATTTCTTACCTTTCTTGAGTAAAATATGTCACCTTCTGAGATTGTAATGAATAAAAAAAGTAACAAAAAGGCTACTAAAATAACCAGAGAAGTCAAGATTTTTGCTTTTATACATTCAAACCCACACGACTAGGCCTGTCACGATAGTCAATATATTGACTTATCGCGCGATATTCGAAAATGAGAACGGTAAATTTTGTCCGATCACTTTTTTTAAAATTTATAAATATGCTACAGACCTTTGACAAACAGTACGAACTGCCAAAGAAAATGTACATCTCACAAACTGCAATTCCATCTATGTAAAGTAAAGGACAACATACTAAAAGAGATTAAGAACATCTCATTTTTCTTTGCAACTACAGATATGTGGATCATTAAAAAATGGCCTGTAGAGGTGACTGAGATGCTTTAAAAGAAGTATATACAAGTTATAAAGTGGCAATAATATCGTTTATCGCAATTAATTTGTGTGCAATATATCGCCCAGCAAAAAATTGATATCGTGACAGCCCTACACACGACCCATTAAAGGCTCACCATTGCATCAAGTTCTGTAATCGAAGCTGCTTTTATTTTTAGCTGTAATGATGACATACCTAAGCATAATATTTGTGCATCAGGGTCACCCTCCATGTGTGCTAAGGTACATATTGGTGATTTGGCCCTCTGTTGTGACTGTGGTCGATTGCATGATAATGGTTGTCTTTGTGCCAGGCCTGTTGTCTCCTTCTCTATGAATAACAGGCCCTTGTGTTCTTTGGCTATTCTGAAGGCTCAGCTGCCTCTTTAACTGCCTTTGACTGCAGTGGTTGCCAGCGCTTATCTGTGTGCATCTTTAGTGGGTCAGTGCTGTTTAAAAGGACTCTATCAAACCCATTTCTGCTTCAGCGTAATGTTAAACATTCTGAGTGTTAGTGAAAGGGGGATGGGGTGGTAAGTGTGCAGTACAGCGTGGACAATATAAGTATTGTTTTGCATGGACTTATAACATTGAGAGACAACTTTCAAAACCTGCTGAGGAGAGCTGTATGAATTAGGATGAAAAATCTGAATAAAACATGACTGTTTTGACATATTTCCATTTAAGAAGCTTCAGAATGTTTTCTATTATTATTTTTTAATGTACGTACATTTTAAAAGGCTGTACCGCTTTTTTATAGGGAGATGCTGTTAATTTAACATCTTAATCTTGTCTTATCAGTTTACTTTGTTTCCTCTTGTAATGCAGGATTTAAATTTTTTTGAGCAAACTGCAATACAAAACGTTTATTATATGTTATATAGTTTTGATAGTACATTTGTAGTTTTGCTAATGTATATTAGACTTAGACACTTAAAAATAAAGGGATGTTTTGGTAACACCTGACTATAAGGTTGTATTAGTTAATACATTTACTAACATGAACAAACAATGAATAATACAATAATTACAGTATTTGGTCATGTTAGTTAATGTTAATGGAAATAAAGTTGTTCATTATTAGTTCATGTTAACTTATGCTACAATAACTAATGTTAACAAGTATATATTTGGATGTTAATAATACATTAGTAAATGTTAAACTATGATTAATAAATGCTGTACAAGTATTGTTCATAATTAGTTCATGTTTGTAAATACATTAACTAATGAAACCTTATTGTAAAATGTGACCGATGTTTTTGTTTTCAGTGTTGTAATGAAAAGGATTTCAGATTTATGAAATTGAATATATCAATTAATATATCAATATGTCAATTAAGTACATTTACATTTATATACTTTTAAATCTTAAGTAAAATATCCTAACCTACAGAGTCTTTAGATATTTTATAACAGTTTTATAAAATACATAATATACATCTAACACCATTTTAAAATGATAGGTTCATAGAACTTCTTATGATAAAACCACTAAAATAAATACATATTAACTTAAATAATTGTCATGTTATGTAATTGACTGCAGAAAGGACTATTACCTGGAACTGACAATACAGTAGCCTTAACAATCGTAACAGTCTTAACAATACATGGTTTGGCTTTTCTTGTATATTTTATTTTTTAGCAAACACATCATTATTAGTGCACAGCAGAAAGCTGGATACAAGTGCCCTAGAGATTATAGACCATTTCAATGTGGCAATGTCATTGGCCCATGAAGATTTCTTGCTTGCTGTCATACTATTTCAAGACGATTCCATCATGACTTAACATTAATACAGCTACTCTAATATTATTTATTAATATGTAGACCTTTTTGGTTTCTAGTAATGGGTTACAGCTGGAAGAGCTTCCGCTGCGTAAAACATGTGATGGATAAGTTGGTGGTTCATTCTGTCGTGGCGACCCCTGATTAATAAAATGACTAAGCTGAAAATAAAATTAATGAATTAATGGACCTTTTTGAACTCTCGTAAGCTATGGGAATTAAAAATGTAAAACTGGACATGTGTTTGGACTATTGTTATTGTTTACAATGTGTCCCTCAAAATGGTCTATATACGGTAGTTCACGTTGACCAAAACACACAAGAAAACGTGTTTTGTATATATATATATATATATATATATATATATATATATATACATACATACAAAAAAAATCACCATTCATAGAGATTCGCTTTCCCTTTCGATTCAATTTCTCTGTAGACCACTGAGTTTCCTGAAAATTGTAGGTAATTTGCTCTGGAGTTTTTACAGAGGTTGTGTGAGAAAAAGACAGACATGGCAGATTCAGACAGGATTAAAGTCACAATGTATGTCTGTGAAACAGAAACTAACGTCACCCAGTAAAACTATTCCCGTTCGAATAGGGCTTTATGATACATTTTGTTCTTGTCATGAGAATACGGGGCTTGTCATACAGATCACCTAAAACAGCAAACCACTGACTTAAACTCTCCCCTAAACCCATAGTGTTTCAAAAGTACCACACAGTTTTTTACTTGATTTTACATTATCTCTTATGGAACCATGCTTTACCAGACTCAAACACATGTGCTTTGAATTACAAGTACAACACTGTAAAAAAGTGAGCTACTAAGAAAACTGACCATACCAGAAATCTTGTCCATATTAGGTGAGGTAAACATATTTGATTACAAATTATAAATACTATAAAGTTGTTATTATGGTATTTATTTTGTGTTGTGCAAAGCACTGCAAGAAAATAATCCATTTTTGTTGATAATACATTGTAAATATCAATAGTGTGAAAATAAAGAAAAGCTATTGTCATCATATAGCCCTGTTTTATTTATTTTGTCTAGAAATTGCTGTAGTCAAGTGTACACTATCTGACAAAAGTCCTGTGGTCACCTATCCAAGTTTTAGGAACAACAAATAATAACTTGATTCTAGTTGATCATTTGGTATCAGAAGTGGCTTATATGAAAGGCAAAAGCCTCTAGATTATGCTTATTTTATCCAAAAAAAATATGGTCATGCCTTGATTTTTAATTATTTAATTAGGACAGTAAGGGCTGACTTTGTTTAGACAAAAGTCTTGTCACTTAAGAGAGAAAATGTACAGTATAAAATATAAAGTCATGGTGCAGTGGAAAAATAATTAATATTGTGCATGACTCCCATGTGCTTGGAGGACTGCATCCATACATCTCTGCAATGACTCAAATAACTTATTAATAAAGTCATCTGGAATGGCAAAGAAAGCGTTCTTGCAGGACTCCCAAAGTTTATCAAGATTCTTTGGATTCACCTTCAATGCCTTCTCCTTACCCCAGACATGCTCAATAATGTTCATCTCTGGTGACTGGGCTGGTCAATCTTGGAGCACCTTGACCTTATTTACTTTCAGGAGCTTTGATGTGGGGGCTGAAGTATGAGAAGGAGCGCTATCCTGCTGAAGAATTTGCCCTCCCCTGTGGTGTGTAATGTAATGGGCAGCACAAATGTCTTGATACCTCAGGCTGTTGATGTTCCCGCACACCCCAATACCGAATGTAATCCCAAACCATGATTTTTCCTTCTCCAAACTTGACTGATTTCTGTGAGAATCTTGGGTGCTTGTGGGTTCCAATAGGTCTTCTGCAGTATGTGTGAGGATTGGGATGCAGTTCAACAGATGATTCATCTGAAAAATCTACATTTTGCCACGTTTCCAAATGATCAACTAGAAGTCAAGTTATTATTTGTTGCTCTTACTACTGGGATTGATGACAAGACTTTTGTCAGGTAGTGTATATTTAAGTACATTTTTGTGGTTTCACAAATTTGTAAGCTGAATCATGAGTCATTTTCACTTTGGGTTTCAGTGTATTTTTATATATTTCTCTACATGAGTGGATATCCTCACCTGTGGCCATCCTCACCTGTCTGAGTAAGAACGCACCATTGTGATGCCCAAAACAAAGTACATCATGGCAGAGCAAAGGATCATGCTGAGGCCTAAGAGAATGGCTCTGTCCTCCCCAGCCTTCAGCGCTGTGACTGTCCTCCTCTTCTCCAAAATATCATACTCTCGAATCTTCTGATAAATCGTCCTGCTTGGGGGACACAACAGTCGGAAGATGCACAAAGAAAAAAAAAAAACATCATGGATTAATAAAAACATGGTGTGTCCATGACTTAATATAACAAAATAGTATATTATAATAATTTCACCAGTCTTTATTACTTAAAAACAGGTTTAGGTTCTAGGGTGAATGGTTTATAAACTCACACTAATGACACTCTGCTACTGTCCTATTGCATAAGCATAGTAAGTTCCTTTCCAAATATTTAGCTCATGATTCTTTAATCATATTTTAACAGCAGGTCGAATTGCTTTTGAAGATTATGGATGGGTGTGAAGGCAAACTGTCTAACCTGTCTATCTTTATCAGTGACCTTTTGATAATTACCTTGAGTGTAGTCAAAAGCATTACAAAATCTCAGCCCACTTCCTGGGAACAGCTTACGTCAGAATCTAGTTTGATCATTGAAATAAAATCACTGAAATTAGTGTTAAACAATATTTTAATGAATAAAACCACTACCAATGGGTAATTCTCTATCAATACTCTGATATTGATTCATGTCAATGTGAAATTTTTCAAATAGTTTTTTTTTATGTACTTGAAATTTAAACACATGTAATGAAGTCACGGCCACCTGGCCGCCGGGAAGAAGGAGGCGGAGAACCGAAGCTGTTTAAATATTTATTTATAAAAGGGACGGCAGCTCCTCACGGAGAGTGGGTTAGGGGGGGGGGGGGGTATTGGCGCCACAGCACCTGCGAGACCTATATGAGACGGGCAGAGAGAAAAGGAGATGGAGAAAAAAGGAGGAAAGACAGAGTAGACAGAGAGGGGTGAGAGGAAAAAAAAAAAATTGGGGTTCGGTTCTCCAGACACGCTGCCACTCGGTCCTCAACCAACTGAGAGAAGTGACGACATGCTGGGAGCCCTGTGGAGGAATCTATCCACCCGTCCGTCTTCTGGTGTCCGGCGGCGGTTCTCCTGACTGGCTGGCGGCATTTCTGATCTCCTGCTCCGCTCCCGCTTCGGTGGAGGACGCAGGCTTCGGCATCATGGCGGATCGCGGCGACTCCCCCCGGGCTTTCTGGGATGGCTCCCTTCAGCTCTTTCCCATCCGGTGGGGAGCCCCGCGTCCCCTGCTCCTCCCCATGCTGGGAGACGGCAGCAGGCAGATCCTTCCTCGCCAGCCTCAGGCCGCCCCGGCACTCTGGCAGACGAACGGGTTTCTCCCCCACTCGGGTTAACTCCCGAACACTCGCCCTCCTCCTCAGCGGCGAGGGCAACTGGACGACGTGTCCCTCCTTCTCCCGGGTTTTCGGCACCACTGTAATGAAGTTACGGGAAGAAGGAGGCGGAGAACCGACGAACTTCAAATAAATATTTATTAATAAAAGGGGACGGCAGCTCCTCACAGAGACTGCCGTCAAACTGAAAGCAAAAGTAAAACATGTCCGGGCCCGGTCCTCTCTCTCTGTCCTCTGCCATCGTTCCTCCTCATATAGTCCAGAGCTCCTTCCGTGGGATTGAAGGCAGGTGCGCGCCACAGGTGCATCTCATCTGTGGCGGGCCTCGTTTCGCTCCCACGGCTCTCGGCCACGCCCCCTCGCCACAACACATTTATAGTATTTATTACATTTGTTACACTGGCTTGTAATGACGCTAGTAAATAAATTTTCTTTTCGGCTTAGTCCCTATAATAATCAGGGAACACAGCCACAGCGGAATGAACCGACAACTTTTCCAGCACATGTTTTACGCAGCAGATGCCCTTCCAGCTGCAACCCATCACTGGGAAACACCCATACATTCTCTCTCTCTCACACACACACTTTAGTTTACCCAATTCACCTATACCACATGTCTTTGGACTGTGGGGGAAACCGGAGCCCTCGGAGGAAACCCACGTGAACACAAATGCAAACTCCACACAAATGCCAACTGACCCAGCCGGGGCTCGAACCAGCAACCTTCTTGGTGTGAGGTTATTGTGCTACCCATTGCGCCACCGTGCTGCCCCTAACAGTTGTAAATATCAAAATGATTATATTTTCTGTAGATTGTATTGATCGAGTAGAATTTAAACTGATAATTTTTTAAGTTTCTATTTTTGGTTAATCTTAGAATGAACATCATTCTTCAAGAAAATGCTTTGCTGTAAGATTTACACACAGTTTTACAGCACAAATGTAATTGTTAATTTATAGTGCACTTGCACATTTTACCGAATTACTTTACTAATCAAAATTGCCAGTATAGTACTGTCAATTTTACAGCAATTTTATATTTTTAATATTTTTTTATTTACATTGCTTCACTTGAAGCATATTTGCTGTTTTATTTTTCATTTCAAAACACAACATGGTGCAGATTTTTTTATTGGACATTTATCAGTATAGTCATCATTCATATAATAATCATTTTCTTTGCCATGATGACAGATACCTAATAGTTGACTAGTTACTTTGAGAAATACTAACATTTAGTTTAAAGTGCATTGTAAATGCTTAACTAATCATTAGGTTAACTAGGCAAGTTAGGTTTATTAGACATTAGACAAAAGTGGTTTGTTCTGTAGCAAAAACGCACGCACGCACGCACGCATGCAAGCACGCGCACAAGCATGCACACACACACACACACACACACACACACACACACACACACACACACACACACACACACACACACACACACACACACACACACACACACACACACACACACACACACACATACAGTTAAAGTCAGAATTATTAGCCCCCTTTGAATTTTCTTTTCTTTTTTAAATATTTCCCAAATTATGTTTAACAGAGCAATTTTCACAGTATGTCTGATAATATTTTTTCTTCTAGAGAAAGTCTTATTTGTTGTATTTCAGCAAAAATAAAAGCAGTTTTAAATTTTTTAAAAGCCATTTTAAGGTCAAAATTATTAGCCCCTTTAAGCTATATATTTTTTTCGATTGTCTACAGAACAAACTATCATTGCACAATAACTTGCCTAATTACCCTAACCTGCCTAGTTAACCTAATTAACCTAGTTAAGCCTTTAAATGTCTCTTTAAGCTGTATAGAAGTGTCTTGAAGAATATCTAGTCAAATTGTATTTACTGTCATCATGGCAAAAATAATTTATCATTAGGAATGAGTTACTAAAACTATAATGCTTAGAAATGTGTTAAACAATTCTCTCCATTAAACAGAAATTTGGTAAAAAATAAACAGGGGGATAATAATTCAGGGGGACTAATAATTCGGACTTCAATTGTATGTATGCATGTATATATATATATCAACATCATCAAACACCTCCTTAAAGAGACCCTAGACAATGAAGGTTAACATGAATCTGTCACAGACAGGTGATTTAGTTATTTCATTCAGTCATTATACTTTACCTTCTCTCACTTCCTGATCCTTGAGCTGCTTTGCTTCCAGCCCACAGAAACATTCTTCCAGCTCTTCCACAGTGACGGTCTCTCTCTAAAGCACTTGCAAAACACTGCTGGTGCGACCTAATGCCAAAAACACACTCTTAGTCCACCATGTGCTTCCCTCCACACACACACACCCTTCAGCACACTATTTACGATCCACAAAGATGAATGTCTTTCTTTATAACAGCACACAGTCTTCACAGTTCACATCGCAGATTACAGTATTAAACAAACAACTCCATTGTTGCTGATAAATAGAGTAAATCCAGAGAATCCATCAAAAAGAAAAAAAAAAGTTTCTGTAATCCTCAGCAGCGAAGCAAGTCCATCTCACGTGGTAAATACAACTCACACAAGGCACTGAACTGAGCATCTGCTTCTTCATTTCCTGCCTGTTGGTTTGTTATTGACTATTCATGGGCTGGCAAGTGGCAGGCTGGAAAATAATAATGAGAGTAGTGAGCGACCATTCACAGCATTGATCCTTTTCTTTAGTCCTGGCAGAGAGAGAAAGATAAAGATAGAGAGAGAGAGAGAGAGAGAGAGAGAGAGAGAGAGAGAGAGAGAGAGGCATTCAAAGCCTCCTCCTCCTCTTCCTGAACCCTGTTGCTGATTGGTGTTGATGGAGAGTTCTGGAGAATGAAGGTGACACAGGTGTTTTTGGCCACACGCTTGCGACTGAATGACTACTCACTCACTCATGCCATCAAATGCTGTCTAGTTCTGGCTGACGCATGTCAGTAAAATGGGGCAAGATCAACAGCATGTGCTTTTTGTGAAGTCTATAGAGCTTTGACTGGAAACGTCAATGTGAATTAAAGAACTGAGCTTGAGTTACTGTATATGAAGAGTTGATTATTTTTTATTATTATTGTGAACACTTTAGTATGATTTGCTCATGTCTCCGTGAGGAATACTGTAGGTAAGGGGTTGTGATTTGGGCCACATCTTTTTTTTATGACACATTTTAGTATGAAGTTATGTTTTAAATTTATTAATTAAAAATATTTCCACATATTTCTGAGTATCATGTAAGCATCTATGATGCCCCACTATATTTCTGAAAAAAAAAGATACACCATTAGTTTGTTTATAATATACAAAATCATTCATGAAATCAGGTTAAATTATGGAATAATGCACTAGTCACTGTTTTGGGCTATTATAAATGTAATTTGATCAGCAATTGCATTTTTATTGATTCAATTGTTTTCCTTCGGCATAGTCTCTATTTCAGAGGTTGCCACAGCAGGATGAACTGCCAACTATTTCAGCATATGTTTTAAGCAGCAGATGCCGCAACGCAGTACTGCAGTATCACACACTCTTGGACAATTTACTGTAGTTTATCCAATTCCCCTATAGTGCATGTCTTTGGACTGTAGAAGAAACCTGAAAACCTGGAGGAAATCCATGGGGAGAACATGCAAACTCCACACAAAAATGCCAACTGACCCAGCTGGGACTTGAACCACCAACCTTCTAGCTGTGAGGCAACAGTGCTAACCACTGAGCCACCATGTTGCCCTGCAATAGTCCTTTTAAAGATGAAGAAGCCACTTTCTGTTGTACCGTTTTTATGTACTTACATTTAAATTAATAATTTGTTACAATGCACTTGATGTATATACATGTTTTTACATTCTTACATTCATACTTATTCTTAAAATGGTCAGCATATATTTACATCTGTAATTAATGTTTGTATTTACATGTATTGACCCATAATTTTAACACTTACATAACTGACTCTTTTAATAACACTGTTGACCCACTCCTTACACCTTAACCCACCTTTAAACTTACCCACACCACCCACTTGTCCCTAACCTTACCCATTTTCAACCTTAGTAGCACCATACATGTTGTGCAGTACTATTTTGCATTGTACATATTTTTTTGTGCAAGTACCTAGTAGTTAAGGCCACTTAATATAAAGTAGAATATCAAGAGAATTGTTGTCTTCATCTACCAAAGTGATTTTATACACACAAATCATATAAAAAAAAGTTTGAATGATTTAAATAAAGCTTATTAAAAAATGTCAAAATATTGGTGAAATAATATTCAGCAGCTACAAATATATTTATGTAACAAAAATATTTGCCTGAAGTAATTAAAATATATAAGAATAAGTGATCTTACAAAGTTTATATATACTCAAAAATGATTACTGCTGTTTGTTCAAACTGTTTTGTTCAAACTAAAATGAGCTGAAACAACACAATTCTTGTAATTTCTGTCCAATTTATTTGTTTTATGTTCAGTCCGCTTAAATTTGTAAACCATTAAGTTAACTTAAGTGTTTTGTGCTGGGACAACATGAAATAATTGTGTTGGCCTAACTACCTGGTTAGCGGATTTGTAGTTTCCAGTATGCTTTGCATGGGATTGTATTAGGAGAAGGAAATGTTATTATAAAAGTAATTTTAGGTTCATCCAATGAGTTTTTTTTGAGTATATATATATATA